>CAUYTI010022167.1:0-27562 GCA_963575145.1 Galago senegalensis
CTTTTTTTTTTTTTGAGACAGAGCCCCAAGCTATCCCTCTGGGTAGAGTGCTGTGGCATCACAGCTCACAGCAATCTCCAACTCCTGGGCTCAAGCGAGTCTCTTGCCTCCGCCTCCCAAGTAGCTGGGACCACAGGCGCCCGCCACAACACCCGGCTATTTTTTGGTTGCAGCTGTCATTGTTGTTTGGTGGGCCCGGGTGGGATTCGAACCCGCCACCTTAGGTGTATGTGGCTGGCGCCTTAGCCACTTGAGCCACAGGCACTGAGCCTCTTTCATTCTTTCATGCTCCACTTAGGGTAATGGCCCCCAATTCCTTCCAAATTGCTGCAAAAGGGTAAAATTAATTCATCCTTTTCATGGCTAAGTAATACCCCATGGTATCCATGTACATTTTGTTAATCCACTCATGTGTGGATAGGCTCTTGGGTTGCTCCCACATCTTTGTACTTGGGAATTGTGCTGCAGGAAACACTCAAGAGTAGGTGTCTTTTTGATAAAATAACTTACTTTCCTTTGGGTAGGTACCTACTGGTGGGATTGCTAGGTCTAATAAGTCTACTTTTAGTTCTTTGTGGAATCTCCAAACTCTTTTCCATGGGGGTTGTACCAATTTGCATTCTGACCAATAGGGTATAAGTATTCTTTCTCTTGGCATCTGGACCAGCCACTATTGTTTTTGGACTTTTTAATAAAAGCCATTCTATAGACACCTTTTCTAATTAGGAAACAAAGAAATGTCAAGAAGCGATTTTTGCTTTGCAGGTTGCATTATTTCAACAAACTTCACACCATCAGATACAGAAACCAGAGCTGCCTATATTGCTTACCAAAAATAATTTTTTTAAAATCCTCTTCCATGACAGTGTAATGCTTGGCTGCTCTGAGCATTATATTTTTATTCTTATTCTATGTCTCAGTACAGTTTATCTGATTTCTGTAGTTCTCAAAATGCAGTATTGCTTAATGAACATAGGAATAAACCAAGGCTAATATTTTATTAAATTCTGTAACAATGATCAATGCCATTAAATGTCAGTGTGATAAGACTTCCCTTGACATTCAGTTTATATTGATTTTCTTCTTCTTCTTCATTTTTCACGAAGGAGGCCTAGGCTGGCTGGCTTTTCTGTTTTCCTTATGACTCCTCCCTCTGCTTAGGGAACTGGTTATTTAGTTCCATCTTCCCCCCCTATCAACTGGTTCCACTTTTGACTCAATGCTGGAAAAGGCCTGCTCATTTTGGGGATTGGAGCTTTTCCACACAGCTCCAGGGAATCTTATTCTTTGATTCCAAGAAATGCTAAAAGGTCTCTGAGAGCAATACCTACCTCATGGGGTTGTAAAGCAAAATAAGAGGATTTATCTAAAGTGCTTAACACGATACCTGGCATGTGGTGAAGGCCCCACCAAGACGTGCCAGTTGGCTGAGCGTGGTAGCTCATGCCTGTAACCCTAGCACTCTGGGAGGCCAAGGTGGGTGGATTGCCTGAGCTCAGGAGTTCAAGACCATCCTGAGCAAGAGTGAGACCCCATCTCCAAAAAAAAAAAAGAAAATATATATATATATATATATATATATATATATATATGTATATATTTATAGGCACTGTGGCAGGTGCCTATAGTCCCAGCTACTAGAGAGGCTGAGGCAGGAAGATCACTTGAGTCTGAAAGTTTGAGGTAGCTGTGAGCTATGATGCCACAACACTCTACCAAGGACAACAAAATGAGACTGTGTCTCTGTGTCTCAAAAAAAGAAAAAAAGTGCTAATTTGCATCTAACAAACCTCCCCAGTCTGCATGTTTCCCTTCACACCCCCTCCGTTGTGAGTCTTTGCACAAGTGCTTTCCCTGCCGGAAATGCAACCTCCCCGTCCAGCTTGATTCCTCCCTGCATTTTTCATGATATCAGGTACTTCTCCTTCGCAACAACAATCACACTGCCATTGTACACTTTGTTTCTGTGATTTATTTTTATGGCCGTCTTCCTCCACCACCAGCTGTGTGTGGGATAGTCTGCTATGCTCTGATGAGCTGCTCAGATCCACCGTCAGCCTGGGTGCCACTGTTGCCCCAACCACTAGAAGTGTGGTCCTTGGCTGCCAGCCCCTTACTAAAGAGAGCTGTCCTGCCCAAGTCCATGCCCCCTTCTAGCGATTGACCTGTTTGAAGGCTTGGGGGGTCTCACCTGCGGGACAGCTCTGAAAGGTCATACCACCTTCAGCACCCTTTGTGGGGCTGGCCCAGACTTCTCTTGAGCCTGTTTCATATTTTGACATTGTCCTCTGCTCAATCCTCCTCCCCCCACTTCCTTCCATGGGTTTTAATCCTAAGAGTGCTCCCGAACCCAATTTATGCATTCTGATCTCTGTCTCGGAGTCTGCTTCCTGGGAAACACAGCCTGTGTACAGTACCTTCAGTAAAGGGAAGAATTATACCAGTTTTTGCCAATTGTGTGTATCATAGCCCCTGGCACTGGGAGGATCCTAGCAGATATTTGTGGAATGAATGAACACAGGAATGAATGAATCACCAGTGGCCGTATCATTGGTAATTTCTGTTTTAGGTCCCACCCCTCTCCTTTCTTCAAAGGGAATGCAACTTCTACACAGCAGTTCCTTTGGCTTCTATCCAGGGATCTATTTACGTCCTCTTTCCCCCCTCTCTATTTGCACTCTTACCCCCTTTCCCTCCTACCTCTCCTGTTTTTAAGATCCTTGCCTGGCAGTAGCTCTTTGTACAGCTAAGGAGGGAGGAGGAAGCCTGAGGACAGTGGCTGAGATATGGAGATGGCGAACAGCTAAATTAGTGTCGAGGCCAGTTTAGGACTTCCCGTTCCTCTCTACCGGAGCCCTGCGAGAAAGGGCCACCCCAGGAACAGAGGAAACCAGTATCTCAAGGCTCTGCTAATTGCACGGTTGTCAGAAGGTATTTTCTCATTTTGAATGAGAAGAAAGAGCTTTTTAAAACAACAAAGCTCCTATATAAATAGAAAAAAAGAGAGAACTCACGTTTTGCATCCACGTGAAACAGTCTCTTTGTTGTTAATTTCTCACCCTCATATAAAGCCCACTGCAGTCAATGCTTTGTTCTCTGCAACTCGGTTTTTTGTTTTCTGGTCTTTTTTTGGTTTTGGCTCCTTTTGTTCCTCCTAGGAAAAAAAATCTCAGATTCAAGCCAAAAGACTGAGTTTTGAGACCTATTTCTGCCACTTTGGTAGCTTTGTAGTGTCTCTGACCTGAGTTCCTTGTCTGAAGCTGGACATTTGCTAACCAGCTCACAGTAGCTCAGGCTACTGAGACACTCAAATGAAACAATGGTGTGAACAAGCTTTGAGGATTGTGACAGACTCTAAGGAGAAATTGTCATTGTCACTTAATGTTTAATCAGAGCAGCATGCTGAATGTAGCTAATAATTAAGTACAGTATATTTCAATATTGCCAAGAGGGTGAATTTCTAATGGTCTCATCACAAAAATGTTCAATATTTGAGGTGATAGACATGTAGCTTAATTTAACCGTCCCAATATTATATTCAAAAATCATAACACCAGTTGGACCACCATAAATAAATACAACTATGACTTGTCAATATACGATAAAAAATTCTTAAAAAGCAGGCTAGCATGGTAGCTCAAAGGCAGGTAGATTGCTTGCGCTCAGGAGTTCGAGACCAGCCTGAGCAAAAGTGAGACCCTGTCTCTAAAAAAAAGAAAAAAGAAAAAGAAAAAATAGCCAGGTGTTTTGGTAGGTGCCTGAGGCAAGAGAATCGCTTGAGCCCAAGAATTTGAGGTTACTGTGAGCTGTGATGCCACAGCACTCTACCCAGGGTGACAGAGTGAGACTCTGTCTCAAAAACACAATTGAAAAGGGCAGCGCCTGTGCCTCAAGGAGTAGGGTGCTGACTCCATATACTGGAGGTGGCGGGTTCAAACCCAGCCCTGGCCAAAAACTGCAAAAAAAAAAAAAAAAAGAATCACCTGTGCTTACAGTGGACTGAGAATGTCAAATGTCACTGTAAACCAGGCATTTATGTATTTATTCACTGATACATGACAGATTAGGGCCCCCTGTCGTGTGGCCCAGAGTTTGGAGTTGACCAAGCAGCTGTTCTTGTCACACAGATCCATGAGTACTTCCTGCGTCTCCTCTAAGGCAGGCTTGGTGATACATCACATACATCCTTTTTTTCCTTCCAAACCCATGATGCTCTGAGGATTTATACTTTAGCAAGAACCTTCTCCCCTCAGGTCTGCTATGCAAGGATCCATGATTTCCTTTACATGGAGCAATTTTCAGTAGAATGTAGGACGTTCCCCCTTCTACAGAAGGCATACTGACGCAGGTTCTGGAGCAGTTGGGAGGGGATCCCGGGGCTACCCTTTTAATGCTGATGGAGTGTTAAGTCCTTGTAATATTTGGTGGGCTTACTGAGCTCTTGGATTGTTTTGTAATTGGATGTGAAGACTTGGGAATGAGATGCGGCCGATTTTTCAACGGAGATTTATGGATAACCTTGTGGAATAGGGATGGGCTCTTCAAAAGCCTTTGCCCCAGGTACAGGCATTTTCCTGAAGGGTAAGCTTTCTGATTTTTGTGGAAGTACTACTCTGGACTTACATATCTCGGACCCCACCTAATACTGGTAGTTCCTTTGGAAATATGTTATTGTGTTATTCTGCTTAAAATCATTCAGCGGCCCCCCATTGCCTCCGTGATAAAATCTGGTCTTCTTGGTTTGGCATCAAGGTCCTTCACGATCAGGCCTGGGCTCACTTCTTGCTATTTTCTTTCTTTCTCTCTCTTCCTTCCTTCCTTCTTTCTTTCCTTCCTTTTCTTTCCTTCCCTTCCTTCCTTCCTGTCTCACTTTATCACCCTCAGTAGAGTGCCATGGCATCAAACTGTTAGGTTCCAGTGATCCTCTTGCCTCAGTCTCCCAAGCACCTGAGACTACAGGTGCCCATCACAATACCCAGCTAGTTTTTGAGACCGGGTTTTGCTCTTGCTCAGGCTGGTCTCAAACTCCTGTGCTCAGGTGATCCACCCACCTCAGCCTCCCAGAGTGTTAGGATTACAGGGGTGAGCCATGGTGCCTGGCCCTTTTGGCTTGTTATAAACTCCACACTGCATCCATTTGGAACAAGTTGCAATGCCTGGAATTTAAGGTTACTCTTTCTCCACTTTTTCCACCAGGCTAAGTTCTTCTCTTTCTCTTTCCAGGCTCTCTTCAGTATCTCCTTCTTAGGGATGACTTCCCTGAATATCTGCTCTTCTCACGTCCTAAGGTTAGATGACCCTATCCTGAACTGCCTTAGCACTCTGCTACATCCCTTGATATTCTGAATTGTTCATCAGTGGTGTACTTGTCTGAGCCCACGTCAGAACTGTTGTCCTAGGGCACAAGGACTATGTATTGTTTGTGGTCCATTCCCAGAGTCTGGTACAGGGTTTAGGATACAGAAGGTGCATAATGATTGTTGATTGAATAGCTTATTATTCAACAAGTTATAATTGCATAGATTTATGGGGTATGAAATCAGTTATGATCTTTGAATGGTGATCATTGAATGGCTGCTTTAGATTCCATCTCTCTCCCTCCCTGGCACCAGCCTCTCTGCTTATATCTCAGTGGTGTCACAAGGCAGGGATTTGCAGGGTGATTAGAGAAGCCCTGTGTCTGTGGTGGAACTTGTCCCTCCTACTGGTTTATAACACAGGCAGTTATGTCTCTGCTGATCTCCATTTTAATTGGCTTAAGATTCAAATATACAACAATTCATAGGAGAAACCAGGTGGAGTTATAAAGCACAAGGGATCCTAGAGGTTATAGGGTGCACATCTCTCATTTTATAGTTGAGAAACCAGAGGGGGAAAGATTTGTCCAAGCTGTTGTGATTAATTTAGGACTGAAGAGGACATGTGTTGCTTTTGCCTGCCTCAGTCCCTTTGGGGAATCAACCCTTCCCACTCTTGGTCCCAACATTTTGGATGGTGCTCAATTCACTCCCAAATCCAGGATGAGTATGTGAAGTAGACTTGGCCAATCAGACCACTGGGACTTATATTCCCCGGAGGCAAATCAAAGGCAATGGAACATGATGGGTGTTGGAAAAGACAAGTTCATATGCTCCATTGTTGAGAAGTTTATATGCTCTATTGTTGCTGAGAGGAGAGGATATAAGCTTTAGATTGTCTTTTTTTTTAATTGTTGTTGTTGTTTCTTAAGCCGGCCTGGGTGAGGTTTGAACCCATTACCCCTGGTGTGCAGGGCCAGTGTTCTAACCAGTGAGCTATGGCACCCAGTCCATAGGCTTGAGATTGTCAATAGCTACCCTATCACCATGGGTTGACAGTCAAGGAAGGCTGTGCCAAGAGAGGGAGAGAATGAGTATGTCTTGATGATGTCATTGGTGACCCTGATACAGCCATGCCTGACTGCTGATTTCTGTAGGAATTAATTACTGGGGGTTATTTTTGGTTTATTTTTTGCTAAGTCAAGTTTCTTTCACTTTTCATTCATCACCCTAACTGATCCAACATTGGAGCTAGAACCAGGCATCTTAATTCTCAAATGCAGTGCTCCTTTCACTAAACCACTCTGGGCATTCCTCTGATTAACCCAATACTACCTATTGTTACATTACATAAAGCTGAATTAGGAGGGAATGGGAGAAAGATGGCTACATTTTGATAGGTGTGGGTCTGTGTGCTTCCAGTGAGGGGCTCCGGGAGCCAGTGGGAGGCATGAGGTCATGGGGATAAGAGGATGGGATGACGCTGGCATGAACAAGCAAGTATATCCAAACCAAACTTTGTCTGCTTTCCTCTTCTGACCCTGGCAGTCTAATGAATCAAGATTGCTGGGGTGGAGGTGGGGAAGTACAAGTGATTAGAAGCAGATTCAGCTGCACATTTCTTCTTCCGAGATGTTAGTAAAACATCTCTGGGTCTGGATGTGGAAGGCTGCTGGAGGGCAGATTGGAAAAGCCAGGCTGGGAGTCAGGACATCGCATTTTACTCTCAACATCTCCGGACTCACCTGGGGTGTGGGAAAACAGAAGGTTTCAGAAGAGCCGCCTGCCTTCGTGATAAACAAGCCTCCTACCTGCCCAGCACTACTGATGAGGCTGTGCTGGGCGATGTCCATTGATGTGGAACCAGGCAAACAGTATTATCACTCTGATATGCTAATTAGATTGCTTCATGCTCTGCGGATAGCAGGGTTTAGAGTCCCTGAGATCACTTCTTCATTACAATACGCAGGAAGCAGGAACTGAAACTGTTTGGGGTGGAAATCCCTTACTAACTGCGCCCCATGGTGGGATTTTTTTTTGTTGTTGTTGTTTTGAGACAGTCTTGCTCTGCTGCCCTGGCTGGAATGCAGTGGCACAAGCTAGGGCACTGCAACCTCCAACTACTGGATTCAAATGATTCTCCTAGGTCCAGTGCAACGCAGCGGCTCTCTCCTATAATCCTAGCACTCTGGGAGGCTGAGCCTGGTGGCCTGCTTGAGCTCAGGAGTTTGAGATTGCTAATGAGCTATGACGCCTTGGCACTTTACCAAGGGCGACAAAGTGAGACCCTGTTTCAAAACAAAAATCCAAAACTACCCCCCTGCCCCTCCTCAGTTTGCCCACCACAGGGCCCAGCTAATTCTTCTATTTTTTTTTTTTTTTTTTTTGAGACAGAGTCTCACTTTGTTGCCCTTGGTAGAGTGCTGTGGGGTCATAGCTCAGAGCAACGTCAAACTCTTGCGCTCAAGCAATCCTCTTGCCTCAGCCTCCTGAGTAGCTGGGCCTACAGGTACCCACCAAAACTCCCAGCTATTTTTTTTTTTTAATTTTTTTAGAGATGGGGTATCACTCTTGCTCGGTCTGGTCTTGAACTCTTGAGCTCAAGCAATGCACCCACCTTGGCCTCCCAGAGTGCTAGGATTACAGGATTGAGCCTCCACACCTGGCCAAGTTTCCAGAGTCTTCTTGGCAGTATTGCATTCTTAAACGGTGTGCTACTCATCTGGAGATATTCAGTTTGTGACAATTTCTTGAGTGTTGCACTTTTTCTATGTGTGTCACGTCCGAGTAAAAAACATCACATTATGTTAAATGCCATTATTGTAGGCAATTATACAGCATTGTAGAGGTCTTAGCAACAAAACTAAATGGGAACCACTGAAATGATGGAATAATATTCTGTTATAAGGAGGCCATGGAGATGACCCAGATATCTTTATATTAGTTTCTACATACAAATATATATAGTCTTCAAAATGAAAAATATAAATTGACAAATTACATAGTGGAATGTTTACAGTCCTCCAGGAGCCCAGGACACCAGTTGGGAAAACTGAAGTATTATGACAGCTCAGGTGTCAGTGGATCTCGAACCTGTTCCCATCTTTCCACTCCCCTTGTCACTGTTCTAGTTCAAGCTACTAACAGCTCTGGCCTGGACTGGAGCCACATCTTCCCACTCTTGACCAGTGGATAATCCATTGCCTACCCAAGAGAAGACGGTAGATTGAAAACATGGCTCAGGCTTGGTGCCTGTGGCTCAAGTGGCTAAGGCGCCAGCCACATACACCTAAGGTGGTGGGTTCGAATCCAGCCTGGGCCCTCCAAAACAACAATGACGGCTGCAACCAAAAAATAGCCGGGCGTTGTGGTGGGCGCCTGTGGTCCCAGCTACTTGGAAGGCTGAGGCAAGAGAATCACTTAAGCCCAGGAGTTGGAGGTTGCTGTGAGCTGTGATGCCACGACACTCTACCCAGGGGGATAGCTTAGGCTCTGTCTCAAAAAAAAAAGAGAAAACATGGCTCAACTTACTCTTCCACCTGAAGCCCTTCAGAGACTTCCTGATTCTTTCTTTTTTTAAAGACAGGGTCTCACTTTGTTACCCAGGCTAGAATGCAGTGGCATCATTAAAGGTAACTTAAAACATTTTTTTTAGAGATGAGATCTTGCATCCTCAGGGCAGCCCTATTCTTTGGTGACCGTGAGCTGAACACAGATGTGCTCATCACTGTTCCAGCTCACAGCCAAGACCATTTAGATTCTACTTATTTCGACATTGACCACTTGTTTAGACATCACAGCAACTTTTGAGACACCCAGTTGAAATGACAACTTTCTTTAGTATTTAAAATACCCAGTTATCCTTTTTAGCATCAAAAAAATCCCTAATTCTGTCCCTAAAATTTTCTCAAAGCATAAGGGGATGTGAGAAGGGAACTTCCCCTGAGTATCCACCATGGGCCAGCAACTTGTACTGGTTGTGTTATGAGCAAAATGCACTGATTGAGAGTGGTAAAGTCTGGCGGCGCCTGTGGCTCAAAGGAGTAGGGCGCTGCCCCATATGGTGGAGGTGGTGGGTTTAAACCCAGGCCCTGCCAAAAACCAAAAACAATAGTGGTGAAGTCTGCATCCAGATCACCTGTTTCTGTGCTCAAACCCCGGCTCCGTAACTGTAAGCAGAGCAAGTTTCTCTTTTCCTCTCTTTCTTTGTCTGTAACAGGCAGGTAATAATCACATCTCCCTCTTAAAGTTGTGAGATCCAAATGAGTTAAGGAATAAACGCTAAATTGGTAAAGCAAGTGGAACAGTGCCTGGCACCTACTAGGTGCTATGTGAGTTTTCGTTATTGTTATTACTGATCTTATTTTATGCCCCTTTAATTCAGTTCTTATAACAACTCTGCAAGGTAGATCAGAGGTTGAAAATTGTCAGCCCATAGGTTGAACTTGGCCTAAAGAAGTGTTTTGTTTGGCCTACACATTTTTCTTTGAGCCAACACTTAAGACTCTGGGGTTTTATATAAAAATCTGGATTTCTGCCTTTTTGTCTGCTGTCTGCCTCATCTGACAGCAGCCCACAGAAGCTGAGTCCTCGAGTTCTTTAGGTGAGGGACGCACCTTGGTAGTGTGCCGCCATATGGGGGGATGGTATTAGTGGTCAGTGATTACAACCCCCAACTAATAGCCGCTTCAAGTAACGATTTACATCTCAGTGGAGAAGTCCAAGGTAGGGTAGATTCAGGGTTCACAAAGGGGCATGAGAGTGGGGTCAGGAACTATTGTTTTCCCACCATTGCTGTTTTCCCTGTCCTCTATGATGTTTTTGGCTTGTCAGCTATGTTGTCCCCCCTCCCATGCCTCCAAAGGCTCACGTGTCATATGCAATGCAATCTTGTCTAGTGAAAGAGAGCATGTCTCCATGTCTCCCACGGATCCCGTTTTTTTTCTTTTCTTTCTTTCTTTCATTTTTTTTTTTAGACACAGAGTTTTACATTGTCACCCTCGGTAGAGTGCCACGGTGTCACAGCTCGCAGCAACCTGAAACTCTTGGGCTTAAGCAATTCTCTTGCTTCAGCCTCCTGGGTAGCTGGGACTACCGGTGCCCGCCACAACCCCTGGCTATTTTTTATTGTAATTTGGCAGGGCCCAGGTTCTAACCTCCCACCCAGCTTGTGCCCTACCCACTGAGCCACAGGCACCCCCCCCTTTTTTTTTTGAGACAGAGTTTCACTTTGTTGCCCTTGGTACAGTACCATGGCATCATAGATCATAGCAACCTCAAACTCTTGGGCTTATGTGATTCTCTTGCCTCAATCTCCCAAGTAGCTGGGACTATAGGCACCTGTCATAATGCTCAGCTATTTGTTGTTGTTGTTGTCGTTGTTGTAGTTGTCATTGTTTAGCAGGTCTGGGCTGGGTTCAAACCTGCCAGCCCCAGTGTATGTGGTTAGTGCTGAGCCAATCCCTTTTTTCTTATAAAGAAAAACCTTTTATAAAATGGCTAGTTGGCTGGGCAAAGCGGCTCATGCCTGTGGTCCCAGCAATTTGAGAGGCTGATGTGGGAGGATCTCTTGAGCCCAGGCATTGGAAGTTACACTGAGTTATGCTCAGACCAAAGCACTCCAGCTGGGGAGACAGAGTGAGACCCTGTGTCAGGGAAGGGAAGGGAAGGGAAAGGGAAGAGAAAGAGGAGGAAGGAAGCAGGGGGGAGAGAGAGAGAGAGAGCAAGCAACCCACCCTAGCTAAATGCCCTCTGAGTTCACAACTGGCCAAGGCTGGCTCTTGTGCCAACACTGGGTTATAAGGGGGCCTAGGGAGGCTACCTGGCACTTCCTCCTGCTGTTTGAGCAGGAAGGCAGCCTCTGTTACAGAAAGCAGGAGGCATGAGGGTGAGTGGGCGGGGGCTGCCGGGCACCTCTCCCCCAGTTACCGCTCAAGCACACACACCCAGCTCCCTCCACCTATTTAGCTACCTGGAGGCAAGTGAATTTGTGATCCCCAAACCGAAACTCATAGATAATGCATCATTCGTCCAAGGTTCTACAGCGAACACAGGCTTAGAATAATGCCTGCCACATATAAGCATTTAACAAATGATAGCTACTAATTCTCTGCCTTATGGGAGAGTTGAGGTGTGATTAGTTTAGGCAAATTTTTTTAAAAATCACTTTTAGTTCTTTAGAAAGGAGCCCTTTATAGGTTCAGAGTGGCATGACGGCTTTGCTTCTTAGAGCTTGAAATTCGATTGGGATATTTAACTTTTGCCTGGATCATCCGTCGCGCCAGGCAATAGTTATGGTGTCTCCAGGCAAACAGGTAAGTGGCCATTCACGATGCTATGTAGAGACATGGGTACTACTTCTTGGTCAGTGATTTTCAATTGGCACGCCACAGCACGCGGGTGGGCTGCAAGAGGATTTTAGGTGTTCCGCGAAAATGTTTAAAGATCATTAATTAAATTATTTTTTAAAGAAGTCCCAAACACAGTCAGTCTGTTCTTGATTTTTTACTCCTTGTTTTTTTGATCAATGTAATTGAAGTGCGCTGTGGAAGTTTAACTATAGGTTCAAGTGTGCCTAAAAGGCTGAAAAACACTGGCCTTCACTATTTGCTGTAGTCTGAATAGCAACATATAGTCTGAATTTCAACCTACGAAAATTCATGTGGTGGAACTTAATTGCCAGTGTGAGCGTCTCAAAAAAAAAAAAATAGCAGGGCCTTGTGGTGGGTGTCTGTAGTCCTAGCTACTTGGGAGGCTGAGGCAAGAGGATCATTTGAGCCTGAAAGTTTGAGGTTCCTGTGAGCTATGATGCCAGGGCACTCTACCAAGGGCAACAAAGTGTCTCAATAAAAAAAAAAATAAAGTGCCACCTTGGAAGCAAAGGCCAAGCCCCCAGGAGGCACTGAACCTGCTGGGACCTTGATCTTGGACTTCCCAGCCTCTAGAACTGTTATTTATAAATTACCCAGTCTCAGATATTTTGTTATAGCAGCCCAAATGAGCTAAGGCAGTTACTCATGACTCTAACCACTCTGGAGGGCATTGTTTTATGAGAGCAGAGCAAAGTGCAGTGCATCAAGGGTGCGCAGCATCAGAAATTGCTAGAACCTCTGTACAGGGCTTGCCTGCCACTCCATAACGGGGCAGGGAGCTGTACTAAATAGAAGTACGCAGTACGCAAGCAAAGTTGTTTCTACTTCCACACGAAAGATAGAGCCCCCAAACAAGACCCAGCAGGATGTTTCTCATTGGAAACCTTGGGCTAGCAATGAACTTCAAGCTGATTCTTTTTCTGTTCTTTCTCAACTATAACTAGCCGCCTTTAAAACAAGCATGGTGGAGCCTAGATCTTTACTAATCCTAATCCCCTGACATAGTCTTTCTAAAACTCACGGCTGGCTCGGCACCTGTGGCTCAAGTGGCTAGGGCGCCAGCCACAAGCACCTGAGGTGGTGGGTTCGAGTCCAGCCCGGGTCCGCCAAGCAACGATGACGGCTGCAACCAAAAAATAGTTGGGTGTTGTGGTGGGCACCTGTGGTCCCAGCTGCTTGAAGCTGAGGCAGGAGACTTGCTTGAGCCCAGAAGTTAGAGGTTGCTGTGAGCTGTGATGCCACAGCACTCTACCCAGGGGGACAGATTGAGGCTCTGACAAAAAAAAAAAAACAACTCACTGCCACGGTCAAGTTCGGAGGATTGCTTAAGGTAAGGAGTTTGCGGCTAGGGCAACATAGTGAGATCCCCATCTCTACAAAAAATAAAAATATTAGCTGGTCATGGTGGTGTGTGGCTGTAATCCCAGCTGCTTGGGAGGCTGAGGCAGAAGAATCCCCTGAGACCAGGAGTTTGAGGTTACAGTGAGCTACAACACACCTCTGCACTCCAATCTCAACAGCAAGACTTAGTCTTTAAAAAAAAAAAAAAAAAACAACAACGATAACAAACTCTTGGCAACAAACAAAGGCCCAGCTTTTTCCACCTCTGCCTTCTCTTTCAGATCCTTTTGCTGCTTGGATCACCGGTTATTTCCCATGCTGAATCATCCGCTGACTATCTGGTTATCTCCTTGGGGAACCACATAGTTTTAAACATTTTCAGTGACTCATTTATCCCCACCAATTCTTTTATTTGTTTTATTTTTCTTGATGCGTGTGTATGTCTCGCACTCACATGAAGACTTTATTTTTTTAAGTTTCTATTTGCTTGGTCATAGAAGACCCAGTTCCCACTTTCTCAGCCTGCGTGTCTTCGCTTGATTTTGAGTTTTCTAGTTCGTCCAGTTGAAGTAAAGATATTGTTATTTAATCTTTAACCAAGCCCCAGGTCTAGCCAAAAATATCCCACTGGGGATTAAGCCTTACAAAACCTAAGAATTCCTTGACAGACAAAGACAAACAGGAAACTCCTGATGTCTTAGCACATGTCGCTGGTTGCTTCAGGTGCCCTGGCTTCAAAACCCAGTGTCTGAGGTCCCTCAGTAATGAGACCGAAAGAGCCAATGTTGCAGCCCCTTCTCATTATTTTAAAGCAGCCCTGCAAATACAGGGTGCTTGAAAACCAAGCGAAAAACACCCGAGGAAAACAACAGGGGTGAACGGGACCCAAGGTGGCCAAGCAGCAAATCCTCAGCACCCCAGGTCTTTAGACGGTTCTAACAAAGGCTTGGTTCTTTCCAGCTTGAGATCACTGCTCAGGTCTTCCTCGAGCATATTTAAAGTAAAATGAGCCTCTTTTTGCTAATCCCATGGTTGTTCTCTCTTACCAATGTACTCCTTGAAGGCTGCTTAAGATAGTGTCTGGTGTCTGCTGAATGCAGACATAAATCCTGCAGGGTTTATAAATCCCACCGGTGGCAGGCTTTGTGGAATGCACGCAGTCCCATCTCCTTAGATTTCTCTTGCTGGCTTTCCTCCACCCCCACTGCAAGCTCCCAACAGGCTGTAAGGAATCACAATTACCAAGCAGGCTGGGATGCTTATACTCGTACATAGGGTGGGCCTGAACTTTTTTCATAGACTATTTCTTTGTTTCATTTAATAATCCATCATGTCATTGCCTGTCACGCTTCTTCCAAAGCGTAAGTGACATGGTATTCCGTAGCCACCATGTACCTAACTATTCTCCTAAGGGGTCATTTTCAACTTTTCATTATTGCAAATGATGCCATCCTGAACATCTTTGCATATAGGGAACAGTGGTCCCCAACCTTTTTGTCTCCAGGGAGCAGTTTCATGGAAGACAGTTTTCCCTGAGGGGAAGGGCAGGGGGTGGTGTGTGTGTATCTGACAGGAAGTGGAGTTCTGGTGGTGATACAAGTGCTGGGGAGTGGCTGTAAATACAGATGAAGTTTCGCTCACTCACCCACCTCCTGCTGTGCGGCTGGGTTCCTAACAGATCATGGACCAGAATGTTTTTTGGCACCAGGGCTGAGTTTCATGGAAGACAATTTTTCCATTGACCAAGGGTCGGGGAGGGGGCATGGGACAGGGGATGAAGCTCAGGTGGTGATGCTGTGTGTGGCGGGGTGGGGGTGCTTGGGGACCGCATCTTGCCAAAACTTCCTTTTTAAAAGCACACAGGTAATCCGAGAATACGTTTATATGTAAAACCATCTAGGCAATACAAAATTCCCCTCCTAATCTGCTCTCCCAGGCCATCTCCAGCTCCTTCCCAAATGGAGTCATGCTTATTGGCTTGGTGTGTACGCCTTTTCATAATCTTGTCTGTGCATTTACACATACACAGAGAAGGAGAGGAGAGGAAGGTTTTGTGTTTCATTTGTTTGGTCCTGGCTTTCGTTTTTTCATCATCAGGGTAGTCTTGTATTTTCTATTTCATCTTGTTTTCTTCACTTAATGTATCCAGGGGACCTTTCCAAGTTGTAATTTGAACTTCTCCTTTTCTTTTTGACCGTCACATAGAATTCGAGAATCAGTTGACAAATATTTGGTGAGTCCCTACTAGGTGACAAGGTGGAAGAATTCAGAGACTGTGATCTCATGGGGCTCTTCTGGTCATCCAGGATGTGTGGTACCAAATCTAGCATTTTCATTTTAATGAAACGGGTACATTTTTCCTCAAGGACAGATGTTTACAGGAGGGCATACTGACTCAAAGATCTCTTGACATGTATCATGAAATTGTTTTCCAGGAAATGGGACCCGTTTATATTCTAACAGAAGTGTGTTAGACGGCTGGCTTGGTAATTTGGCAGATAGGACATTTTAGTTTGAATCTGTATTTTTATCTTACTACTGAGATTGAATATTGTTTCATGTTGATCAGCCATGTTTAGTTTCTCTGTGGATGGTTAACATTTTTTTCTTTTGCTCAGCTTTTAATAAGGTTTTTACCTTTTCCTATTTATTTGCATAAACACCCTAGGTAGATATTGTAGACTTTTTTCTCTTTTGCAATTTTTGTTGCAAATATTCTTTCCTCTTTGCTTTTTATGTCTAATATTTTGGGGGATGCTGTCGACAAAACTTTTTATTTTATAAAGGTTTCATTTTAGTGAAGTTAAAAAAATTATTATTTTCTCCTTTGTTTTTCTTTTATTGTTTATGCTTATAAACAACTTCCCCAAATCAAGATAAATGATCACCTATTTACTTAGCTATTGGCTTCATTTTTAGCCTCAAACTTTTTTTTGTTTGTTTTTTTGTTGTAGTTTTTGGCCAGGGCTCGGTTTGAACCCGCCACCTCCAGCATTTGGGGCCGATGCCCTACTCCTTGAGCCACAGGTGCTGTCCTAGCCTCAAACTTTTTATATTTCTTCCTTTTTTCTTTGAGACCAAGTCTTACTCTATCACCCCGAGTAGAGCACTGTGCAGTCATCATAGCTCACAGCAACCTGAAAATCCTGGGTTCAAGGACTCCTCCTGCCTCAGCCTCCCAAGTAGCTGGGACTACAGGTGCCCTCCATAATAGTTGGCTAGTTTTTCTATTTTTCATAGAGATAGGATCTCTCTCTTGCTCAGGCTGGTCTTGAACTCCCGAGCTCAAGCAATCCACCTGCCTCGGCCTCCCAGATTGCTAGGATTACATGAGCCCCCATGCCTGGCCAGCATTAAACTTTCTAACACATCTGAAAAACATTTTTTGTAGGGAATGAAGAAAGATTTAACTTTATTATTTTTTCCAAAATTGTACTTACACAAAGTATGGAATGACCCTTCCTTTGCCCTTTGAATCTGATGCCATAGACTATGTCCCCATTTATCCATACGAAGCCCTTCTTTTTATTTACATTTTTTACTTTCATCACTGGATGCTCCATAGATACTCACTTTCATGGGTTCGATATGGGTCCTTGGATAATATATACATCCTTATAAAATGTACATTCAATGGTAAAATCCCCTGTATTATTCTGTTTCTTACTTGATCAGTCTTAATAGAAGTGGGGTCCATTTTGTTCATCTTTTCAAATAGTCCATTTTTTGGTTTATTAGTCTTCTCTAGTTTCTTTCTGTGGCTTCCATGTATTATTTCTTTGCTATATATTTCACTGGGCCAGTTCAGTTATTTCCCCAGTTTCACAAATTCAAAGTTTTCGATTTCTTATTCCCTAAAAAATGTGTTTAAAGCTATGAATTCTCTTTAGTGGTACGACTTTAATTGTGCTTCATAACCTTATCCAGACAGCATTTTTAATGTTGTTCAATTCTAAGCAAACTTAATGTTCCTTGTAATGTATACTTTAACTTGCGAGTTACTTTAGGAAAATATATTTTGATTTTCGGACATAAAGAGTCACTTTTAACATCCTGTTATTATTGCTTTGTAATTTTATCATAACATGCTTGGTAGGATATTAATTCTGTAATTGATTAAAGTTTACTTTGTGATTAATTTTTATGAGTGTTCTATATTTACTTGGAAAGATGGTATGATCTCTGTATGGTCCGTATATAATTTTATTATTGTTTTTTCAAATGATCCATGCATTGGTGGTGGTTTTTAATTTTTGTTTGTCTGATTGCTCTAACAGTTTCTGAAAAGGATATGTGGAGTATCAACAACAATTGTATCTTTCATTTCTTCCTATAGTTCTACCAGCTATTATATTATGTAACAGGGAGATGTTCACAGTCATTATGTTTTATTGAACCTGATCTCTCCTAATGTGCACTGTCCCTTTTTATGTCTTGCGCTTTATTGTCTTGAATTTCATTTGGTCTGACAATAAATAGCAGTATTTCTTTTCTTTTTTTTTTTTAAAGGTTTTTCTGTTTGTGATAAGGTTTCACTATGTTGCCCAGGCTAAAACTGAACTCCTGGATTCAAGTTATTCTTCTTGCCTTGGCTTCCCAAGTAGCTGGGACTATAGGCATGTGCCACTGTGCCTGTCTTAACAACAATATTTCTAAGTACTTTCCTTTCCTTTACCTCTTGAGGTACCTTTACATACTGAGTCTATTTTATTGCATGGACATATAGAAAAGATAGTTTAGCTGGATATAAATGTGAACATACCACATTTAGGGGTTGTTGTTTTTTTCTTTTAATCTTTCTTGGCATTCTATGGGGACTTTCAAGCTAAAAATGTTTCCTTAATTCTGGCAGTTCTCGGTCATGCCTTCAAACATGGCCTGCCCTCTGTTCTTTTATTCCCCTTCTGGGATTCTCATTATACGACATTGACATCTCTCCTTATGTCTCAATCTTCCTTATGTATTTCCATCATTTTGTCTCTTCTGGGCATGATGTGACAGAGTACACTGTGCTTGATCTCCCAGCTCAGCAGTTTTTCTTTTTTCTTTTCTTTTTTTTTGAGACAGAGTCTCACTACGTTGCCCTGGGTAGAGCCCTGTGGCGTCACAGCTCACAGCAATCTCAAACTCTTGGGCTCAAGCGATTCTCCGGCCTCAGCCTCCCAAGTAGCAGCAATTTGTTTTTCAAGTGTATTGCTGGAGGTATTCATCTCAATGATTCAGTTACTTTGTTTCAGCTATCATATTTTGTTTTGTCTTTTTTTTTTGTAATTAGTTTTCCACTTGGTTCTTCTATATTCTTCTAGTTCTTGTTTCATTTTACCAATATGGCCTCACATTTGTTTGATGACTTTTATGCTTATTTAGGATTTGTTATTTATCCCCTGCGTTGATTCTGTTTTTCTCTATTTGTCATTTTTCCTTTGTTGTGATATTCTCTAGGTGTATTTTGGGGGACAGGGGGCACATATTCCCTTGGGAGCATCAGCTTCCATTGTTGGCAATGTGTACTGGAGAGCAGTCAGTATACCAGGGCTGTGGTGAGGTCAGGTCCTGGGAGGTGGTGGGGCTCCCTTTTCTAGATTATTTATAAGATGAGACCCTTATCTCTACCCAGGAGGGAAGTTGATCTTTTGTTCTCTTTCACTAGTGTACAATTATGTATTATTTGATCAGATAAATTCTCTTCTAGTTTGACACACAAATGACTTTCTGTACTTGCCTGAAGGGACATGTGTATTAATTCAAAGGCGAGCTCATAAAAGCATTCAGTATAAGGCAGGGCAGACTTAGGGGACTAGAATCAAAAACTCAGGTGATGCAGGGGGCAGAAATGGGAGGAAGAATTCTGAAAGAAGTAGCCATCTTCCTCTCAGATCTATAATCATTCATCTTGCATCTGGGCAGAGAGGGCGACTGGATATTGAGAGTAGTGGTGAAAACACATACTTTGGCACTTAATAGCTATGAAACTCTGGGTAAGCATCTTACTGTTGTTGAGCCTCAGTGTTCTCATCTGGAAAATGGGACCAAAATACTGACCTCAGAATGGTGTTGTTAGAAGTTTATGGGACAATACATATAAAGACTCTGAGTTTCATGCCTGGTACCTGGCCCTCAAGAGGTGATTAATAAATTGGAGATCCTTTCCCCAAATATTCCTCAATCATTTCCCTTTCCACTGGAAAGTTACAAACCTGGGGCAAGAGAATGAAAGCTATCAATTTTCAGTGAACATGTCTTTACATTTCATTTACTCTTTGTTTCTACTAATATTCCAACTGTATTTAAGTTATTGCAAGTCACACTTTGCAATTACATTGGTGCATAGATATCTGCAGTTTGAGGAAAACCTATCTTTAACCATGCTCCCTCACTTCAATCCAAGTATCTTTCTTCCAGAATAGTCCTGTTTTGTTCTGCACGTAGGTCCTAAAGTGTAAATAAGTGGAGGATAGAGATAGTCTCTTTTGTTTCTAGAGAGTTACATTGTGAATTTTTGTTATCTATTCTTTCACGCTTCTTTTGCACTTTTTGCAAAAAGCTGCTATTTTTGGTTTTTCTCAGTATTCTTGTGAACATTGGGAACTACTCTGTTCTCAAAATCTTTGTAGCTGGCTCCTTTGTAGCTGGATAATATTTTGTACTCAGTTCTGAAATGTTCAATGGCTGCTTGTTTTTCATGTCAGCTATGTTTCCCGTGTTAAAGATAATTGTGAGCAATAGCCAAGGCTTGATGGAGCCATCCACTCCCTTTTTCAATGAGTCTTTGAAAGGCACAGAGAGTTCAAATTCCTAAAGCTGATAGAAACCAACTCTTTCATCCTTTTCTGTTTGGTGTTATGACTTTCCTCAAAGATGTTATTGTTAACTTCACTTCTGAGCATTTATCTGTTCTTGGAACTGGTGTGATTTATCCTTCTAATATTTGTGGGTGTTTTCTAAGTTGTCTTCTTTTTTTTTTTAATTTCTTTGTGAACAATTCTTAAAAAGTTTCAGATTTTTGAATGGGGAACAGACATTTAAATGTCATGGACTAATAAAAAAGAAAAATAAACTGAGGACTGATACAATGTTGCCAACATTTTATTTTTTGCCATGACTGTAGGAAGCCCCAAAAAGAAAATAACATCTGCTGTTATTATCATTCCATACAAGGGCATTTTAATGTCAAAACTAGGAAGAAATCTTGAGATAAAGGACAGTCCTTTAAATGGAGTACATTGAAAAGAGAAACTTGCTTCATCGTCCTTTTTCTCCTTTTGCCTGGGACCAGGGAAAACTTCCACAAAGACATTTGGGAACTGCTGTCTCCAGAGCTCTGTCCGCAGCCTTTGCACAGTTTGCTTTGAGCACTTTCTGTTGTTCACTTTATCCTGTCAAGGTTGTTCCTACCTGGCACTTTCCCCTCTCGCTCCAGCAACATTTAAAGACCTTTCCCCCGGCAAAGGCTTTGCTGCCACTCGGGAGAGCCTTGATCATCAATTCTGTTAGGCCGAGTGTCAAAAGAGCTGGTGGTGGAAAAAGCCCAGCAGAGGCGGCAGCTGTTAGCTCTGAGGAAGCCGAGCAGCTGTTCGCTGTCGTTCCGGGGCTATCTCATCATTTATTGCACACAAAGGTGGCTTTACAATTCTCCTTCATCCTTGTCCTAGTCACCCGGCTGTGAAAACCCAGTGCCTTTAATCTTGGTGCCATTTTCAAGGTCTTCACCATTTGTCTTCCTTTCCTCCAGGGCTTTCTGTAAGTTCTTCGTGTCAGACTCTGGAGTGTGTTCCAATGTCAAAAACGAAATGCAGGGCGCCGTCAAGAGGAGATTCCACCCCCTTTGGCTTTGATCAGATTTTCTTTCTGAATTCCAACCAGAACCTCTGCAAAATTAGGAAGAAGATGAAGTGTCTAATGTACCTGGACTTTCCTCTCTGCACCCTTCATTTCTCTCTCTGTTCCTTTTCTCCTGAGACCTGGCAGCTTCATGCTGTCATTCTTTCTTCCTCCAGACTGTAAGTAATCGAATAAAGCCACTCACACTAAGGGGCTAGGAGCTTAATTATCTACCTCCCAGAGGCTTTTGCACACAATGAGTGGCAAGAGAGCCCAGCTTTGGAGTCTGGAGGATTTAATTCCAACCATGGCCCTACTAGCTGCTCTGGGGACAGGCAATTTAAATTATTTCTCTGAGACTCTTGTTTCTTCATCAGCAAAATGAGAATGATAGTAACAGCGACCTCACTGCCTTGATGTAAAAATTAAATGAGATTTTGAAATGCTTTCATCTGAAAAGCGTTTAGATCATTCGTTTGTCCCTTTTGGGGGTTGTAAATGCTAGAAACCTACTTCTGTAAGCTTGAGCGAAGGTACTGGATTTGACCGACCAAGTCTCAAGTAGGGCAAGATCAAGAGACTGTGGGAATTCAAGAGGTCCTCTTTCCCTGAATGTAGCAGATCCTTTTAGTGTTCACGAATATCTGCTGCTTCTCACCTTTGCGGGCACAAACTGAAGTTGAACTTCCCAGTCCTCCTTGTATTTCAGTGGAACTGTGTGACTGAGTTCTGGCTAATGAGTGTGGAAGGAAGCAATGCCTGGCCTCTTCCTGGCTTGCTAACCAAGCCTTCTGGGTGATCTTTCATCTCTCTCTCTCGTCCTCCCCTCTTCTGCCTTGGTTGATTTCAGGGGGATCTTGAAACCACAAACTGACAGAGATGAGATGGAAGGAACCTGGATCCCTGAGTCACCACTTGGACAGCGCTCACAGGACAGCCCTCCAACCAAGATAATTTACCTTTGAATTTTGTGTGAACAAGAAATAAACTTGTATTGTGTTAAGCCACTGCGATTTGGGGTTGTTTCTTACCGCTGGTAGTCTCCTTTAATACTGTATCTTGAGCCTGCTTCTCTCTACCTCCAGTATCATTTATATCTCTTGTTGCATATAGCTTTCACCAACAGTAACCAAGCTGACCTCGCTTCCATTCAAGGAACAACTGTTCCCAATTGAAAACACTTCAGATTCCTTGGAGAGGGACTGGGTTAGGTCCTGCTGGTACTGGGTGCCATCCCTGAACCAATCAACATGTGGGATCTGTGAGGATGGGGGAAGGGTAATTCCACAGAAAAATGGTGCTTAGCAGCCAGTCCCAAACTACTAACCACGGTACTCCATGCTTGAGACCCAATAGGATTTAAAAAAAGAAATGTGCCGGAGCAGTCTCAGGGGACCATCATCACAACCCCTCGGCTGGCAACCAATGGAAATGGGGCATGCAAATGAGCGAGAGTGAGGCCCGGGATTGGCTGAGCAGCTATGCATGGGGTGGGCCTCCACAAGGAGGGCAGGGCCTCCTCCAGCATCTGCCTTTAGAATGGGAACAATTTCCGACTAGTACCTTGTCCATTGCCAAGAAAAAAAAATGCAAAGAGAAGAAAGAAAGGAACACCGGGAGAATGAAAAGATATTTTTCTTCTTATGTATTTCCAAAGACTGGATCTCTAAGGATGGCTTGTCAGACATCAGGTAATGAATTCTGTTTTAGAGGTGGATAGCTTTTCCCAGTTGCTTTCAAATTATACAGGTTTAATACAATATTGCCCATCCTGTGTTGGGAGCTACAGGGGTAGGGCTGCAACTTCTGGGCCCTGGGGCCACACCAGACACTAGAGTCATATTAATATCTGCAGTAGGTAAGTATGATGCAGGAAAGGCCATAAAGTGACCTTAAGATGGTACTGCAAGGTATGGTAGACGAAAATAGGAGTTTGATTCTCCCAAAAGCTTGATTCTCCGAGTATGCTCTCCCCTAGGACTGAAGTAGCCCCTTCCCACCACTAGCAGATAATCCGGTTTCATTTCAGGATGCAGCCCCAGCACACCTGGGAACAGCCCACCCACACTTAGGGTTAGGCCACTGTCCTTTGTGCTTTATTATAACACCTAGATGTGCCTTGGTTTATTAAAATAGCATCTTTTTATTATTTTAACTGCAAAGATTCAAAGTGTTAATCCTACAACCTTTAGAAAGTTCAAATAAGCTCAAAAAAGAAAATAAAAGTCTCCCAGTATTCTACTATCTGGGAGAATACACACACCCACACACACATTTCTAAAACTTTTTATTTTGTGCTTGCTTAGTATGTCATGAAGAATTTGTCATTTATCTGCAATATGATTTGTAATGAATATGTAGTAACTTATGGATTCTCATAATTTATTTAATCAAATTCTTATTGTTGGACATTTATGATCATTTCTAATTTTTCATTGTAGTAAATGGATTCTATTCAAGTCTACCCCATTGAAGAGAATAGCCTAATTGTTACTGAACAGCCTTGAATATAAATCTTTGCATACTTCTCTGATTATTTCTTTAAGATAAATACCCAGAAATAGAGTTGCTGGATCAAGAGGTCTACAAACAAGATCCAAAGCCAAGAAAGGAGAGATATTTACTATCTTGGGTCCCTTTTTAAGAAAGAAAAAAATCTTTCTTAGGCTGGATGCCACTGTCCTCAGGAGATTTCCGGTTAAGTCTCATGGACAGAATTACATCATATGCATATGCAGAAACAAGGTACTGACAAGGTTAGTGAGCCTATGTGATTGGTTTATATTGCCCCCATATGTCCTATGGCACCTTTTTGGCACCAGGGACCAGTCTCGTGGAAGATGGACTGGGCACTGGGGGGAGGGGAAGGGTTTCAGGATGATTTCAAATACATTACATTTATTTCTATTATTATTACATTTAATATATAATGAAGTAATTGCACAACTCACTATATAATGCAGAATCAGTGGGAGCCCTGAGCTTATTCTCCTGCAACTAGAGGGTCCCAGCGCTTGCATCACCACCTCAGATCATCGAGCGTTAGATTCTGGTGAGGGATCACAGCCCAGATCTCTCGCATGCGCAGTTTACAGTAGGGTTCATGGTGCCGTGAGAATCTAATGAGCCACTGATCTGAGTGGAGCTCAGGTGGCGACGCAGGCGATGGGGAGTAGATGTAAATATAGACGAAGCTTCCATCACTAGCCTGCTGTTCACTTCCTGTTGTGTGGCCCGGTTCTAGACCAGGAGCAGTGCTGGTCTGCAGCCCTGGGGTTGGGGACCACAGTCCTGTAGGATTCAATGCTTCAAAAAAGTTGATTTTCTATTTTTGTTGTTGTTTATAAGGAAGATTTGTGAGTAGCTGTTGTGCTACAGGGTGTTAATATGTTTAAAAGCTTTTTCTAATTTGATAGGTGGCAGCTCCACGTTGTCATCTTTCTTTGTATTTCTTGAATTCTTGGTAGATGTGAACATTTTATTTTTTTTTATTAAGTCATTCGTACATAGATCATAAATACATTTATGCCATTATAGGATTCAATGTGTTGATTATTTGTACAAATTGGATATGCAATATAGCCTGTGAACATTTTTTGAAATATTTATTGGTTATTGTATTTTTTCTGTGATTTTCTGTATCATATCATTTCTGATATCACACATACATGCACATTCTTTCAAAAATGCCTGTTGTGTTTTTTGAAACTTAACAGAGCCCCAAACTGTGTCCACCATAAATTGGCACAAAGTAAAGGCCTGTCAGATGGGTGAATGCCTATACACGATTGGGTATATGTGCCTATACATGATTCTTTGTCTATTTTGTAGTAATAAGTAAGAATAAATGGGAGAGACCGTTGGAGGGCTGGACTGCGGGCCCCGGGATGAGTCGGCTACCAAGCAGGACAGGCAGTGGCGGCAAAAACACCCGGTGGGCTGGATAAATGTCCTAGGTGGGCTGCATGTGGCCCGTGGGCTGTAGTTTGAGGACACCTGCATCAGATGGTCATGTCCACAACACACTTTTCTTTGCTGTTAATGTATTTTCCCTTGCCTAGCTTTCAAATCAATTTTACAATGACCATTACAATGCTGCCTTATGTAAACTGAAAGATCTTTGATGAGTTATAGGGGAAACAAATCTATCACCTGGAGGGAAACAAAAGCAAAACCAAATCCCAGATATTGAGTACAGCATCCTAGGCACTAGGCTTTTTATGAGTGAGTCCTTGGGTGATTATCACCCAGTTTTGAATCCTGAGGCTTATGGAAACTGACTAGGTGGGAGAAATTCCCAAAAACTTCTTTTGACAATGGGAGACTTGGAAGCTTAATGTTCTGAATGAGGAAAAATATGCAATTCTTAATCTCAGACTAAAAATGAAAATGCCATCTTTTTTACTTAAGGACAAAAAGCAAGAGCAGCCTCCTATGGAGCCTTAAATAAGTGAATCAGATCACCTATTTATGTGGCTAATGACCTCCATGTACACAGTGATGAATCAGCATCGTGTCCAGTTAATGAATAATTACAGACCCTTTGGTCCATCAATAACCAATTATCTGGTTCTGTTAACATAACCCACCTGCATATGGAAATAGTTCTTTAGGTTTGCAATAATTGATAATGCTATTACATTGGCTTTTAGAGGAATTATCTAAATCTAATTCTAACCAATCGCACTTAAGGTTTGGTATACATATATATATTTTTTACCTTAAGGAATGAATGCATCAAAGCATTCCTTTTCAATAATTAAAAATTGAAATTGCTTTCGCATGAAACTAATGTGGACCATTCAAGGGTTGGATAATAGGTTAGAAAAGTCTATCATTGATTGCAAAATTCTATAATACTCCATCATCTGGACAGGAGAGAAATCAGTGACAATGACAAGCGGATGGGAATTACAAAGCATGTCAGCTTTGAAGTTCATTTATTTCCCCTGGCACTCAGGGATGTGAACCAATCATAGAAACATGCTGAGAAGAACGCGGCCATACAATTCTGCAACTATCTTCCCCTCTCTGTTGGACCCATATGTGAGTCTTTAACTGGAGTAACAAGCCCCGGAGCCCTGCTCATTGTGTAATAATGTTCACAGGTGGATAATTAACTCCAGGTTGATGTTATGGACGAATGTTTGTATTCCCCTGAAACTCACATGTTGCAGCCCCATCCCCCACCACCGTCATGGTATTTGGAGGTGGGCCTTTTGCAGGTAACTAGGGTTAGAGGAGGCTGTAAGGGTAGAGTCCTCATGGTAGGATTAGTGTCCTTAAAAGAAGAGGAAGTGACACCAGAGCTCTCTCTATGCTGTGTGAAGACAGAATGAGAAGGCAGCTGTCTGCAAGCGGGAAGAGAGCCCTGACTAGCAACAAAATTAGCTGGCACCTTAATCTTGGACTTCAAAGGCTCCAGAACTGTGAGTAATAAATATGTTTTACTTAAGCCATTTCTAGTCTACAGTATTTTGTTATGGCATTTGAGCAGACTGAGACAGAATGAAATCTAGGCTTCTGAGGATTTGATAAACAAATTAGATTCTCCGGGGTATTGTCCCACGATGGTACCTTTCTTTGTGTTCATTTCTTTCCTCCTTTTTATCAGCAACCTTCATCACACCTGGTCAGCAATTATAGGAAGCGTAAGTTGGCTCCATTACTTTGTTGAATAAGTATGTGTTAAGCATATACTCATGTAGCCATTCTGGCTTTACACTTTGACTAGAATACAAAGAGTGAACACCACTCACTGCAATTGAGACTTTCAACAGTTTACAATGAAGTTGTACACAAATAAATAAACGATGGAAGCCACCAAAAAGGCCTGCACTGAACCAGGAGCTCCCAGCAAGGCTTCCGAAATGGGAGTGACATTTGGGTTTCACTAAGTAATAAAAATGCATGTGAAAATTAATATGAATACTCTAATATTATGGTTATATGTTATGAAAAATACAAACGTATGGACAAACACAGGAAATATTATAATAGACATCCATGTATCCACTACTCACATCTAACCATACAAGTAATCTTTGTTTTAGAAATCTCCCTTCACTCTTGTTATAAATAATTTTAGAAATAAAATGTAGTAACGGCTAAAGTCCCATCTTTCATTCCTTTATCTTTTCCTTATGGAGAAGTGATATCTATCCTGAAATTGACAAGTCTCACCACACATTTAGAATGAGTATGAGACAGGTAAGTACCGTGAACAAATAATATTGCTGTATGTATTTTTTAGACACACAGGATAGTATTCCTCGAACTTTCTGTTTTCATGTAACCATAGGTTTTTGAGAATCATTCACGGGTAGATAGATCATTTGCCCACTTTTTTGGGCAGAGGCTATAAGTCATGATGTAATAAAAACATTCCTAAATATATCTTGTGTAATTAAGGGAGTATTCTCTAGTTTAGGTGCCTAGAAATTGGAATTATGAAACACCATTTAAAAAAAATCTTGGGCTGTATTTTAATCATTTCAAGAAGGTGCTGTTGTTCCTGAGAAACGGCTTTACCGATTGAACAATAATTTTGATAAGAACCTTGTTGGTGGCTCGGCGCCTGTGGCTCAAGTGGCTAAGGCGCCAGCCACATACACCCAAGGTGGCGGGTTTGAATCCAGCCCGGCCTGCCGCACAACAATGATGGCTGCAACCAAAAAATGGCCGGGCGTTGTGGCGGGCGCCTGTGGTCCCAGCTACTTGGGAGGCTGAGGC
>CAUYTI010022169.1:0-25805 GCA_963575145.1 Galago senegalensis
TTTAAAGCAATAACTGAGAAAATGACATGAAGGCTGTGTTGACCAGTTTGATGGAAGTATTTCAGAATGCATGTGAAAACCCCACACTGTACCCCAGAAGTGCATTAATGTACATAGTTAACATTCAATAAAAAAAAAAAAGGGTTGGAGGACATTGAGCACTGAGGGGATCTTAAAGCTAGAAGTTCACGAAGTAGCCAAATTTATTATTATTATCATTATTATTACTATTTTGAGACAAGAGTCTCAGTCTATAGCCCTGGGTAGAATGTTGTGGTGTCACAGCTCACAGCAACCTCAAACTCCTGGGCTCAACCTCAAACTCTTGTGATCTTCTTCCCTTAGTCTTCCAAGTAGCTGGGTCCACAGCCCCTGGCCACAACGGCCCGGCTAATTTTTCTATTTTTTTAAGTAGAGATGGGGTCTTACTCTTCCTCAGACTGGTCTCAAACTCCTGAGCTCAAGTGATCCACCTGCCTTGGCCTCCCAGAGTATTAGGATTACAGGCATGGGCTACCATGCCCAGCAGAAATTATGATGTATTTGGGGTACCCCACTGGTGTATCTACAAGTTCCCCAGCTGTTTTTGACGCCCTGAGATCTGAAAACTGAAAAGTCCATCATGGTCCCTCTGGGGACCATGCCACCCTCCCCCCTCCTGAGGTTCTGCCTCTGCCAGACCTAACCATTCTCTCCTCGATAGCCACCACCACCCTGGCAGAGGGACTGGTCCCTGTGGCTCTTTACTTCATCACCTATCTTAATTCACTCCCATTCAGGCTGCTGTAACAAAATGCCATAAGCACAGTAGCTTATAAACAGCCAGAATTTATTTCTTGCAGCTCTAGAGAATGGGCAGTCCAAGATCAAGGCAAGTTTGGTGCCTGCCAATCGATGGCCTGCTTTCTGGGTCATAGATGGTGCCTTCCTCCTGTGTCTTCACATGGTGGGAGGGGTGAGAGGTCTTTTTTGGGCTTCTTTTAGAAGGGTACTAATCATCCCATAACCTAATCACCTCCCAAAGGGTTTACCTCCTAATACCATCACCTTGGGGATGAAGATTTCAACATATGAATGTTGGGGTTGCTGTGAGCTACGATGCCAGCGCACTCTACTGAGGGTGACACAGTGAGACTCTGTCTCAAAAACAAACAAAAAAACAATATGAATGTTGGAGCAACATACATTCCAGCCATACCAATCACCTCATCCTGTGGGTGAACAGACCCTTCCCCTGACTCCCCACCAGCTTGACTAGGACCAGGCTATAACTGTTTTTGTTTGTTTGTTTGTTTGAGACAGAGCCTCAAGCTGTCGCCCTGGGTAGAGAGCCGTGGCATCACAGCTCACAGCAACCCCCAACTCCTGAGTTCAAGTGATTCTCTTGCCTCAGCCTCCCAAGTAGGTGGGACTACAGGCACCCACCACAATGCCTGGCTATTTTTTGTTGCAGCCATCAGTGTTGTTTGGCGGGCCCAGGCTGGATTTGAACCCATCAGCTTGGGTATATGTGGCTAGCGCCTTGCTTAGCCACTTGAGCCACAGGCGCTGAGCCAGGCTATAACTGTTAAGAGCACCTTAGGAAGCAGGGCATAACAGGAATTTTTATGATGTCATGGTCCTCTCTCAGCTCCTCACCCATCCTGGAAGGAGACTTCCTGCAGAACATCCACTTTTGAGAGGGCCAATGTATGTTCTAACATCTTCCTTCTGACAAGAGAGGACATTTTTCTCTTAATTTGAGCCTTCTTTTCTTATCCCAATATCCACCTCTCCCAGGTGAATGGCTGTGCAGAAATCTACCACTTCAAGTAAAGTCTTTTGCTCTATGACTCTCAACAGGACAGTTATGTTAGGACTCGGTGGGACATTAAGCACCCCATCCACAGGGAACTGGGCCAAGACACTCATTCCTTTTGACTCCTTTTCTTCCCAGGAGAGTGAGGTTTGTTCCTACTTTTTGCCTCCTGCAGTCTCAGATGTTCCCCCTTAGTCCCCTACAGAGTTAGCTCTGACTGGCAGCCACACCCTGCGAGAAGCAGCAACACAACTTCTTAGTTCATTTCCGGAAATACCCTTCCCAACAGCCAGGCACGGTGGCTCACACCTGTAGTCCTAGCACTCTGGGAGGCTGAGGTGGGGGGATTGCTTGTGCTCAGGAGTTTGAGAACAGCCTAAACAAGAGCGAGACCCTGTCTCTACTGAAAAAAAAAAGAAAGAAAGAAAGAAAAACTAGGTGTTGTGGTAGATGCCTATAGTCTCAGCTACAGAGGCTGAGGCAAGAGGATCTCTTGAGCTCAAGTTAGAGGTTGCTCTGAGCTACAATGATGCCATGGTACCAACCCAGGGTGACAAAGTGAGACATGAGATGCTGTCTCAAAAATAAAATAAGATAAAATAAAATAAACACCCTTCCCCAGATAGAGCAGCTAAATCTCAGATTGAAGGTGACTCTATTGTCTTCCCAACAAAATGACTGTGTGGGCACCTGCTTTATATCTGGGTGACAGAAAGGCACCAGGAGCTGTCCCTGAGCATAGGACAGGCCACTCAAAGGCTATCATTCAACAGCCCTGTGCTCAGATTGCCCCCCTTTTCCTCCTTCATTTGCCTTTGCTCCCTCCAAGCCCCAGCTCCTCTCCCCTGAACATCTGAACCGTCTCATGCCCTCATGCTCTGCCTCTGTAAGCCATAAGGACAAGGAGATCTGCCTTTGACTGTGCCCTGACAGCCAGCACTTAACAAGCATCATCACCTTTAATCTACACAACTCTGACCAGGGGGGCCTTAATGTCTCCAATTTAATAGATGAGGAAACTGAGGTCCAGGGAGGTGGAGTGTTGCCCCGGATTATGGTAAAGATGCCAAAATTCAGAGTTGAAACTCCTGTCCCTGACACTGTACTGCAGTACCTTTCCCAGACCTGGCTTTCATACCTCCTCAGGCTTTCTTTTTTTTGAGACACAGTCTCACTATGTTGCCCTTGGTAGAGTGCTCTGGCATCACAGCTCACAGCAACCTATTGCCTCAGCCTCCAAAGTAGCTAGGACTACAGACATCTGCCACAATGCCCAGCTATTTTTTTTGTTGCAGTTGTCATTGTTTTTTGGCAGACCTGGGTCAAATTCGAACCCATCACCCTCTGTGTATGTGGATGGCGCCATAACCACTGTGCTATGGGCCCTGAGCCCTCCTCAGGCTTTCTAAAATGCATAGATATTACAGTTGTGGATTTTTTTTCACATTTTCCCGTATTCTAGCAAATTCATTTATGCAACAGGCATAAATGAATTTACTTAGCACTGCCTGATGTTGGAGTGTGCCTGGCAATATTTGGAGATGAGCAAGGAGAACAGCAGTATGGCTGAAATACGAGAAAAAATAAAGGGAGATGATGAAGTCTGCAGCTCGTGCAGGGCCTCCTGAGCCATGTAGAGACTTTAGGTTTTGCCCGAGAAACCCAGGGAGACTTTGCAGGGTCTTGAACAGAGATGTGACATGAATGGCCTAAGTGTCAAATGGGCCTGAAGCCTTGTGGAGGACAAACAAGGGCACAGAGATGGGGGCGGAGAAACCAATTAGGAGACAAGGCTCTATAAATGTAATTTAGGCTGGGTGCTGTGGCTCACACCTGTAATCCTAGCACTCTGGGAGGCCCAGGTGGGAGGATCCTTCTTGCTCAGGAGTATGAAGTACAAGACCAGCCTAACCAAGAGCAAGACTCCACCTCTAATAAAACAGGAAAAATTAGCTGGGGATCATCATGTGTGACTGTAGTTCTAGCTACTCGCAAGGCTGAAGCAGGAGGATTGCCTGAACTCAGGAGTTTGAGGTTGTTGCGAGGTGGGCTGCTGCCACAGCACTCTACCCCAGGCAACAGAGTGAGACTCCATCCCCAAAAAAAAGGAAAGGAAAGGAAAGGGAAAGGGAAAGGAAAGGAAAATTTAAAGATCTATAAAATAGTTTAATCTATAAATTGACTGTCATTCATTGAATTAGTCCTTTATTAAAGGATGTTTAGATTGTTTTCAGTGTGTCCTTATTATAGAACACAATATGAAAACATCCTTGTAGCATAAATCTTTGTCTGAGCATGTCATTATTACCTTAGGACAAGTGTGCTGCCCAGGTTTTATTGGTCATCTTTCTCAGACTTTTGACCTATAATTCCAAATGCCTCTTTGTGGTCCTGGTGGGGTCCCCGGGTGCATATATTAGGAGAAATCTCTCTTCTCTGGACAGCCTTAAATGGTTCCAAAGTCCTTTTGGGTCCATTTGCTTATTTAATGCTCACAGCAATCCTGTTATCCCTGCTTTATAGGGGAGGAAACAAGCTCAAAGAATGGCAATAAGGGCCTGTTGTGGGTGTTTTATATGTATTTCCTTATTTAATCCTTGCAACACCCCAGTGAGATTGGTGCCATCGTTATCCCCATTTCAGAGATGAAGTTGCTGGCCATGGTGTCCGAGCTGGCTTTTGAACGTGGTCTCTGGTGACTTGCTTGGGACTGCCCAGCTGAATCATGGTATGGCCAGGAGTTTATGCAGATCTCCCTGGCTCTGCAGTCCTGACAGAATGCCACTCAATGCCAGAAACCCCTCATTAGAGCTCTCTTTTTTCAACCAGAGCTGTCCTTGGTCCCTCATGCTTGGCTGGGATCCTTCCTTAGACCCACCTTGGCAGCTGCTGGAGTCCAGACTTTGGTAGAAGAGTCCAGAACCTAGAACCAAAACCATCAGAGCAAGGAGGGCCCTCAAACTTCTCTCTTCTTTATATTTGGTGGGAGGAGGGAAACTAAGGGCCAGAGTGAGGCCGTAACCAGCCCAAGGTCACATAGCTAGTGAAGGGAAGAGGGCCCATGGGGAGGGAAGAGACCCAGGCAAGGAGCAGGCCTACAGCTTCCATAAGGGGCCGTCTCTCGGAGTATTTAAAAGCTGTGGTTGTCCCAGGCCTCTCCAAGGGCCCTTTGTTGATGGACCTATTCACTTGTGAATCATTAACAAGCTCAAAACCTGCTGGGGTAGAGCTCAGCCCTTTAAGGAAACCTGCCTTATAGTCACCAATTCACCTGGATTTGGAGGGTTCTGGAGTCTGGAGAGGAGAGATCTGGCCTGGCAGAGAACACAAGTGTGGGGAGGGGGCACTTCATTCCAGGAAATAGTTTGGGGGAAGGGACTGAGAGAGGGGCTGAGAAGGGAGAAGGGGTACCCAAGTAATGCTCAGTACTCCTCACAGCCTCCCTGAGAGTCTGGGATTGCCCCAGGGGTACAGAGACGTGAGGTGCAGGAGGCGGAGGCAGAGCTGACCTCACAGCTTAAGCTCTTTCTACAACACAGCATCACTTGTCACATGCTTGTATCCCCACTTATGTGACCCCCCCATTTCAAACATCTCTCCTTTCTTTCCTTCTTCTCCCTTCCCTTTAGGATAGGAATCAAGACCTGGGTTCAAGGCTCGGCGCCTATAGCTCAACCGGCTAAGGCGCCAGCCACGTACACCTAAGGTGGCAGGTTCAAATCCCCAGCCCGGACCCGCCAAACAACAATGACAGCTGCAACCAAAAAAATAGCCGGGCGTTGTGGCAGGCGCCTGTGGTCCCAGCTACTTGGGAGGTGGAGGCAGGAGACTCGCTTGAGCCCAGGAGTTGGAAGTTGCTGTGAGCTGTGATGCCACGGCACTCTGCCCAGGGGGACAGCTTGAGGCTCTGTCTCAAAAAAAAAAAAAAAGACCTGGGTTCAAGCTATGACTACACATTGGCCCAAGTCACACTGCAGACTTCCCAGGGCATTCTGAGGATGTCTCAACATGTTTACTAAGTCCCTTGTAAGTTAAGGGCTGGTGCAGGGAGAGCAGTCCATGGACTGCTCAGGACCATGGAGAGGTGTGATGACCTTGGTGATTTGTTCTTACAGGTTGGGGAGGAAATGAGGGAGGAAAGGAGGCTTGGCATCTCCCAGGCATAAAGCACAGGAAATGGGTTTCCGAGAGGGGAGCCGGTCCCAGGACTCAGGCTGATTTCTCAGTCCCTGGGCTCAGCTATAGGATCAAGGTGGGCATGAGCAGATGATCTGAGTAGGGCCAGCTGAATTGGGAGGCAGAAATAAGGATGGTGACTCACCGGTGCTCCTGGGTTGGGGCTGTGCCAGAGCTCCTGGGGGCTAGAAACAGCCTGGGTGGGGCCCTTGTGATGGGTGGGCCACTTGCTGCTCTGACTCACCAGTTGAGCGGTACTGCATCACACACGGGCCCTGTGATGGTGTGGGAAGAGTTCCAGCACTCAAGGCAGTGCTTCTGCTTACCTTTATTTTCTTTTAGAGACAGAGTCTCACTTTATTGCCCGTGGTAGAGTGCTGTCACGTCACAGCTCACAGCAACCTCCAACTCCTAGGCTTAGCCTCAGCCTCCCAAGTAGCTGGGACTACAAGTGCCCGCCAAAATGCCCGGCTATTTTTTTGTTGCCATTTGGCCAGGGCTGGGTTTGAACCCACCACCCTCGGTATATGGGGCTGGTGCCCTACCCACTGAGCCACAGGCGCTGCCCCCCTTTTTTGTTGTTGTTGTTGCAGTTTGACTGGGGCTGGGTTCAAACCCGCCACCCTCAGTATATGGGGCCAGCACCCTACCCACTGAGCCACAGGCACCTCCCAGCTTCTGCTTACCTTGATGAGCTCAGTTTTCATCTGTAAAGTTGGGAGAAAAGTAGTATCAAGTGTACACCCCAATCGCCATCAGGGCGCTGACATAGCTCTGTGTTACGTGCCAGGCACTATTCTAGGCTTTTTTTATATATGAATTCTTAATCTTTGAAGTAGGCAGTATTATTATTTCTATTTTACTGATGAGGAAAATGAGGCTCAGAGATGTGGTTAAAAATGAAAATTAAATGAGATAATCCACATTATCCACTTAACACCACATGTAGCATATAATAAGCCTTTGATGTACATCAGGCATTGTTGTAATAACTAGCTCAGAGGGAGCTAACTGTAAAGTGCTAGGCCCAGTGTTCGTGTTTGGTGATCAGTCACCCGATGGCAGGCCCTGAGACACAGGGATGAATCAGACCAGGCTTGGGCCTCAGGAAGCAGAGTCACAGACAAACCTCACTCCCCACTGCCCAGCTCCCAGATACACAAACTACACAGAGACTGTGACTGCCCAGGGTGATTAGGGTAGGTCAAAGGATGTGAGGGGTGTGGGTGCCATGGAGCCCCTGGCCAGCCAGGGAGGAAGTGCTTCCCAAAAGAGGCAGCATCCAGGGGTGTCGCCGTAGCTCAGTCGGCAAGGGTGCTGGCCACATACACCTAGGGTGGCAGGTTCAAACCCGGCCTGGGTCTGCTAAGCAACAATGACAATTGCAACCAAAAAATAGCTGGGTGTTGTGGCAGGTGCCTGTAGCCCTAGCTACTTGGGAGACTGAGGCAAGAGAATCTCTTAAGCCCAAGAGTTTGAGGTTGCTGTGAGCTGCAATGCCATAGCACTGTACTCAGGGCAACAGCTTCAGACTTTTTCTCAAAAAAAAAAAGAGGCAGCATCTGAGCTGAAACCTGCAGGATGAGGAGGAGATTTGGCATACCGCAGTTTGTTGGAGTTTTTTTTTTTCTTTTTAGAAACAGTCTCACTTTATTGCCCTGGGTAGAGTGCCATGGTATCACAGCTCCTGGCAACCTCCAACTCCTGGGCTTAGGTGATTGTCTTGCCTCAGCATCCTGAGTAGCTGGGACTACAGGTGCCTGACACAATGCCCGGCTATTTTTGTGTTGCAGTTTGGCTGGGGCCGAGTTCGAACCCGCCACCCTTGGTATATAGGGCCGGCGCCCTACCCACTGAGCCACAGGGTTCAGGGTTCAGGGTTAGGGTTTCTTTTAAGAGATGGGGTCTTGGCTCGGCGCCTGTGGCTCAGGTAGTTAAGGTGCCAGCCACATACACCTAAGGTGGAGGGTTCGAATCCAGCCTGGGCCCGTCAAACAACAATGATGGCTGCAACCATAAAAAAAAAAAATAGCCAGGCATTGTGGCGGGCACCTGTGGTCCCTGCTACTTGGGAGGTGGAGGCAGGAGACTCGCTTGAGCCTAGGAGTTGGAGGTTGCTGTGAGCTGTAATGCCACAGCACTCTACCCAGGGGGACAGCTTGAGGCTCTGTCTCAAAAAAAAAAAAAAAAAAGTAAAAGAGATGGGATCTCACTATGTTGCCCAAGTCGATCATAAACTCCTGCATGCAAGTGATCCTTCCCCCACCCCGCCCCAGCCTTCTGAGTATCTGGGCCTATGGCTATGCACCACTGTACATGGCTGGCAGGTTCTTAGTAAATGATGGTCAAATAGAGGAAAGATTTCCCTTGGAGTTAATGTAGCTTATAGATTCAGGATTTCTTACTCACCTATCCCTTTCCAAGACTCTGGGAAGACCCTGACAATTTTATATCGGCTGAATATCCCTATCTGAAATGCTTGGGACCTATGTAAGTCTTTCGGATTTTTGATTTTTTTTTTGAATGTTTACATATACATAATGAGATATACTGAGGATGGAACCCAGATCTAAATACAAAATTCACTTATGTCTTATATACACCTTATACACATAGCTGCAGGTAATTTTATACAATTTTTTTTTATGAGACAAGGTCTTGCTCTGTTGCCCAGGCTGGAGTGCAGTGGTGTGATCATAGCTTACTGCAACCTCAAATTCCAGGGCTCAGGAAATTTTCCTGCCTCCTGAGTAGCTGGGACTATAAATGCACATCACCATGACTGGCTAATTCTTCCTTCCTTCCTTTCTTCCCTCTCTCTTTCCCTCTCTCTCTCTCTCTTTTCCTCCTTCCCTTCCTTCCTTCCTTGTGTGTGTAGAGATGGAATCTCACTATTGCCGAGGCTGGTTGCAAACTCCAAGCCTCAAGAAATCCTACCACTTTAGTGTCCCAAAGTGCTAGGACTGTAGGCAAGAGCCACAGTGACCAACCTTAAATATGAGTCAGCTGTTAAACAACCACAAACAATAGCAGGCTTTCAATGTCCATGTTGGTGCTCAGAAAATTTTGAATTTCAGGGATGTTCAACCTGTATTGATAAATTTGTATGCTTTTTTGAAAAGTGGTCTCTCAATTATAAGCTTCTGGATTCACTCCTATTTAAATTAAATGAATGCATGACAAGCGACAAGGGAGGAAGGTGTGTCCTGGCAGAGGGAAATAGCTTGTGCAAATGCCTAGAGATCTGAGAGTGCATGCACATGATGGGCCCCAGCCTACTCCCCCCAGGACTCACCTTTACACATATTGCTGGTCTTCTCACCAGTCTCGCAGACTCCAGGGGGTCTTTGCCCACCTCCATGCTTTTATCTGTGCTGGTCTCCCATCTAGGATGCCCTCTCTACAATGTTCTTTGTGCCTAAATAACATAAATTTCAGGGCTTAGCTCTGTCCCTACCTCTTCCAGGAAGTCTCCGAGAATTTCCCTAATCTGGACCTTTTTTTCTTTTGAGACATAGTCTTATTTTGTTGCTGCCCTCAGTAGAGTACTATGGTATCATAGCTCACAGCAACCTCAAACTCTTGGTCTCAAGCAATCTTGACCCAGCCTCCCAAGTAGCAGGGACTACAATGCCTGGCTACTTTTAGAGATGGGGATCTCACTGTTGCTCAGGCTGATCTCAGGCAATCTACCCGCTATGCCTGGCCTGCCTGGCTAGTTTTTAGTCTTGTTTTTGCTCAGGCTGGTCTTGAACTCTTAAGCTCAAGCAATCCACCTGCCTGGGCCTCCCAGAGTGGTAGGATTATACACGTGAGCCATTGTGTCTCGCAACCTCAAACTCTTGGGCTTAAGCAATTCTCATGCCTCTCCTCTTGAATAGATGAGACTACAGGTACCTGCCACAACACCCAGGTATTTTTTGGTTGTAGTTGTCATAATTGTTTAGTGGGCCCAAGCTGGGCTGGAACCCATGTATGTGGCCAGCGCCTGTGCACCAAGCTTGTTTTGTTTTGTTTTTGGAGACAGAATCTTACTCCATTGTCCAGACTAGAATGCTGTGGCATCAGCATAGCTCACAGCAACCTCTAAATCCTGGCTGAAATGATCTTCCTGCCTCAGCCTCCTAATTAGCTAAGACCACAGGCACCCACCAGCACATCCAGATGATTTTTCTATTTTTAGTAGAGACAGGGTCTCATTCTTGCCCAAGCTGGTCTTGAACTCCTCAGCTCAAGTGATCCTCCTGCCTTGGCCTCCCAGAGTGCTAGAGTTATAGGCATTAGCTACTGGACCGGCCTCCTCATCTGCACTCTTTATAGTTGCTTCATACATTCTTTATCTGGTGGATGTCATCACAGTCTGCTTCTGGCAGTTAATTATCTTCTTCATGCTCAGATATGAAACTCCCAGAGGTGGGATGATTCTTGCAAGTGAGCATCTGGTCTCTGCTTACAGTATGGACAGGACAGGAGCTCACTGCCCTGCAGGTGGCCTGTTTAGATTTACACAGGAATCCCCCAAACCTCTCCCCTCTGTCACCAAGCCTAACCTGCCTGGCTTCCCTGGGATCTGGTCCAAGTCCTCTTCTCAACATGGCTGCCTCTGCAGGCTGCCCCCTTCTGTTTCCTCCTCTGACATCCCGGAGCTCCGGGCTAATCCAGGGGAGCTGGAGTCCCTCCTCCTCCTGTCCCCTCCTTTGTGAAAGGACAGCGCTAATGGCAGCCACATGCTCTGATGAGTCATGGTTAAGAACATCTGGGGCCTGAGGTGGTGGCTGGTTAACTCCTCACCGGCCAGTGGCTCTGTCTGCCAGGAGGGCAGGTCTGGTTGGGCCTGGCCACCCACCACTGGGCTAGGTGCACAGTGGGCTCCTGGGGTGTCTTGTGGGTGAACCATACTGAGGCAGTGGGGAAGCAGAGGGGAGGGGACCGAGGGGAGAAGGAGCTGGACTGTTAGCTCTGGAGTCAGGAGGGCTGGGTTCCTGCGCCAGCTTGCCACGTATTGGAGAGTGGCCCTGAGTGAATCACATGAACTCCATGCCTCAGTTTCACCATCTGTAAAGTGGTGGTTATGGGGGCTATTTGAAAAAGCAAGGGAGCCTGGCCAGCCGGCGGGGAGCGCTAAGCCGTGTTCTTTCCCGCGTCCTGCTCCCGCGCAGTCACTCGCAGCCTGACCCCGGAGGCCGTGTCTTCTTCCGCGTGGACGCCCCCCGCCCCAGGAACGCAGTGGGGCGCGCCGTGGGGGAGGGCAGTGACGGGGCGGGGGGCCTCGGTTCTGGGAGAAGAACTTTCCAGTAGGTGGGGGTGCCTGACGGGAGGCGCGCCAGCTCCCGGCCCGGCGGGGTCCGCGCGGAGGGCGCTCTGGTCCGGGTCCCTCAGCCCCGGAGCGCCGGGGCCTCTCACCTGTCGCCGGGGCGGGGCACATCTCCCGTGCGGGCCGGGCGGAGGCCATGTCCCCACTGCGCGGGTGGGGAGACCGAGGCCCGGCCCGGCCCCGCCGCCTTCCCCGCCCCCGGCGCGCCCCTCCCCGGCCACCGCGTCCGCGGCTTGGCCGCTCAGCGCCGGGCTCGGGTTCCGGCGGAGCACCTGGGCCGCGGCTGGCGTCCGGCGGGGGCAGCGCTGCCCGCGCCCCTCGGCGATGACCACGGCCGGCGCCCCGAGCGCCCAGCCCGCGGGGTAAGTGGGCGGCGGGGACGGCCCCGGGGGCGCGGGCGGGGGCAGGGCGCGATCGGGCGCCGAGCCAGGCCTCCCGCGCCTCCCGCCCGCGGCCCGCACTGCGGCGGCGTCCAGCCCCCCGCGGGGCCTCCGGGTGCCGGGGCCGGGAGGAGGGGAGCTAAAGCGCGGGACCCTGGGTCGGTCCTCAGCTGCTGGGTCCCAACTTGCTCAGGAAGCTATAGTCACAGTGTTCCCAGCCGGCTTTTCACCTGCCCGGTGGCGTTTACACCTGTGGGGTGGGCCGTGTTATTGTCATGCCCGTTGCAGTTAAGGAAACTGAAGCACAGCTCTTGAGTAACTTGTCTTTTCGGGAGGAAAGAGTTGGGGACTGGGATTTGAACTCAGCTGGGTCCCATGTCAGAGCCCTCACCGCATCATCTTCAGGGATACTCGGGATTTAAAGGGCTGAAGTATGGTCGGGCGGGGCTCACTGTGTGCAGTAGGAACCCAGGTGGTAAAAACTGGGCATTGTTACTAGCAACATGGCTCTTCAGCCCACCTCTACCCCTACCCCATGGAGGAACCCTGTAGGATCCCTACACTGCCCCTGTGGCAGCGACAGCTGCTAACTGCTGGGAAACCTTCAGCAACTCTCTACACTTCCTGTGTGTGTGTGGGGAGCTGCTGGGAGCCCCCACTGCTGGGAGGTGGCTGCCAGAGATCCTGCCCAGGTGAGCTGGGCAGAGTGCCCGCCCTGCCTGGAGCCTTCTTACCAGTGACAATATTTGCTAAAGACCTGAGGCCTGACACATAAACGGGGAGGTGAGGAGGAGGCTGGTGCCAAGTGGAACCTGGAAGCTGGAAGCCTCCAGAGGGCTTGGGTGTGTGGCCCCAGGCTGAAGGCTTGGAAGCTTGGTTGTTGGGGGACTCTGTGACCTGGGAGAGGGTTTCTTGGTGAGTTTCACCTTGATCATTTTTGTTGTCTAACTTTGAACAAGTCTTTTACTCTCCCTAGACTTCTGGTCCCTCCTTAGGAAAATACAAAGAGGCTGGGCTGGCTGCTCCCTTCCTGCTCAGGACTGAAGTCTTTATAAATCCAGGGCTTGGCTGGGTGCTTTGTGCCCAGCCCTGACTAAGCACCATGCTGCTGGGCAGAAAAGTGGTTTCTAGGAGAGACAGCAGGTATGGAGCAGGATCCACCAAGAGTCCTAGGCTCCCCTGCTGAAAGCCACATTCATCTCTCATCCTTGGCTTCCCTGCCTGAGTCCCATCTACAGCCTTGGACTTCTCTGGCTCTGCGGTTAGGCATTCAGGTCAACCAGCTCAGTCTTCTGGCACTGGCTGGTCTTCCTCCTAATGAACCGTACCTGCTTCCCTGCGTGCCTGCTCCCTCTTCTTTGAAGCTACACAGGCCTAGCTGCCCTGTCCTGCCCCTAGTCAGTGTCATCCTGGTGAGTTCTAGAGAAGGGCTGAATGAAGCAGGACCATTCTCACTTTCCCCACAGACACTAGCAACATGGCTATGTTGTTGTTCAATCACTCAACAGACACTCAACGACATCTGCTCTGGGCCCAGCCCTGCATATGATGGTCAGTGGTGAAGAAGCCAGACCTTAAATCTCTACCAGTTTAAAAAGTATGAAACATTTTAAGCCTTCAGAAGAATATAGCAAATAATACAGTGAATTCCCATGCCTTTGCCACTCGGCTTTGTCAGATGTTGACATTGTGCCCCATTTGTTTCATTTTCTTTTTAAGAAATAAAACGTGGTGGAGATCATTGAACTCCCTCTTCCCTCCTTTCCTCTCTAGAGATCATTTTGACCATCCTGGAATTTTGGTTTTATCACTTTCCTGTCTGTTTTTATTCTTTTCCTGAGTGTGTGTAAGTCAGCTATGTAGTCTGTTCTCAAAGTTTTATAGAAATGGAGTCAGGTGGCACGTATCATACTGCTGCTCACTTTTTCTCACTGAACATCAGGTTTCTGAGATTTAACCTTCTTAATCCTGCAAGTCTGGTCCCCACTTGCCCTGATGAATGCTGTGCCACCCCATGTAGAGACACCGATCTATTTTTTCATCCTTTCTGATGGACATCAAGGTGTTCCCAGTATCTCGAGATTCAAACTGGGAGTTTTATGTGGTTGTCCTTTGCACATATGTACCTCAGTAGGGCAGTAGAATTGCTGGGTCATTGGATATGCGCACTCAATCTTTTAAAGTTATTTAATTTCATTATAAAGTCAGTGCTGCTTGATAAAAGAAATGGTGGCAATACATAATCTTAGATAAAAGTAATAGTCACTGACATTTTCTGAGCACTTCCTCTTGGGCTTCCCCTGGTCTTATCACAACTCTGGGGCGTAAGTACTGTGACTCCCATTTCGTTGATGAGGAAAGGGAGGTGGGGGGTTCATGGAGGGTAAAGAACTTTCCCCAAGTTTCTCCAGCAAGTACTTGCTGAGCTGCAGCTTAAGTCCAGGGTTGTCCCCGTTCAAAACACCTTTTTGCTTTTTCATTTATTTTTTTATTTCAAAATATTAAGGGGGTACAAATGTTTTTGTTCCATAGATAGCTTTTAAAATGCTTACGTTAGGGCTATTTACAAGGGTGTCCATTACCCAAATAGTGTTCATTGTACCTATTAGGTAGGTTTTTATCCCTCCCCTCCCTCCCCCTTCTTAATTTCCAACCCTTTCAAAACTCTTGAAGGCCACACTGCATAAGGTCACACCGCATCACTGCATGATACATGATACTTTATGGGCAGCTGAGGGGGTATGGAAAGAGAGTCACAGTCATGTTTGCAATTTATTTTTATTTATTTATTTATTTATTTATTTATTTTTGAGACAGAGCCTCAAGCTGTCACCCTGGGTAGAGTGCTGTGGCATCACAGCTCACAGCAACCTCCAACTCCTGGGCTCAAGCGAGTCTCCTGCCTCTGCCTCCTAAGTCACTGGGACTACAGGCACCTGCCACAACACCTGACTATTTTTTGGTTGCAGCTATCATTTATGTTTGGCGGCCCCAGGCTGGATTTGAACCCGCCAGCTCAGGTATATGTGGCTGGCACCTTAGCTGCTTGAGCGACAGGCTCCAAGCCCATGTTTGCTATTTAGAAAGGTCACTTTTGAGGCTTGATGCCGATAGCTCAGCAGCTAGGGCGCCAGCCACATACACAAGAGCTGGCAGGTTCAAATCCAGTCTGGGCCTGCCAAACAACAATGACAACTACAACCAACAAATAGCCAGGTGTTGTGGTAGGTGCCTGTAGTCCCAGCTACTTGGGAAGCTGAGGCAAGAGAATCACTTAAGCCCAAGAGTTTGAGGTTGCTGTGACACCACGGCACTCTACTTGGGGCGACAGCTTGAGACACCGTCTCAAAACAAAAACAAAAAGAAAGGCCACTTTGGGGAATGGCAGGTCCCCGTGGATAGGTATCCTTAGTTCCTCCCAGTGATGCAGCATGAATTAAAATCCAGGTCTGACTCCAGTGTGTTCCCTGAGTGACTTAGCTCCACTGCCTCGCCCTGACTCGAGTCAGAGAAGAGTCTGTCTTCTCGGGATTTTCTGTCTCCCAGGGCTACCCAGCTCTGCCCACAAGACACTAAAGTAGCAGGCAGGCAGACTATTGTAGGGAGGAGGAAGGAAAGAGAGAGTAGGGGTAGCTGCAGGCTGCCTAACAGCCCCTCCCAGCCTCTGGCTCCCTGCTCACGTGGGCTTCAAGTGTGGGTGGGATCTGAATGGGAGATCCCTACCACCATACTCCTTGTGTTGGTCACCAACCCTGCTCCATGGTACAGCTCCATCCAGACCAGTACCTCCCTCTGCCTCCTTGGTTCCCCAAGGCACAGTAGAGAGGCCACCATCACCACAGGAATATATGGCGCCTGGGCCCAGCAAGGTGCCCTGAAGCAGAAAGGCCTTGAAGATGAGGGGACATCATGTGGAATAGTGAGGCCCTCAGTCACAGACAGGGGAAGGCAAAGGTGTGGTGCTGTTGTTTCTGTAGACAGCATCACTGTCTTCTAGTAGGCTCCTGGGGGGAGCCAGACCAGGTTCTGTCTTCACAACCTTCTCTCCCTTATCTGTCAGATGCAAAACTCGAGGACTGTGCAGTCATCGAGTTAGATAAGGTGGTGTCATATTCTCTGTGGTGATGGGTGGTTGCTATTAAGTCAGATGGGGTCAATGTCCTCAGCCTTTCTGCCAGCCAGCCCGGCCTCACCCTCCGCTTAGCTACCTTCCAGGACCTCTGTCTTCCAGCCCTTCCCGACTGCTTGTACCTCCTAACTATGGTGCTGTGCTTCCAGCCTTTACGCACTGTTCCCTTTTTTGGACTTCTTTCTGCATCTTGTCTACAATTCAGTGCATCTTTTCTAGACAGCTTCTTTGAGCTCCCAGGCTGAGTTAGAGGCCTCTTCTGGTCCTCTTTTGCCACCAGTAAATCCCACTGTTGGCAGCCCTGTGCCAGGTGGCAGTCAGTGCCTCTTTCTGCAACAGTGTGGGTTCTCCAGGGCAAGCCTAGGTCCTGAGAACCAAGCCCTGGGCCTGGTGTAGAGCAGGAGATGAGCGGGTGAGCCACCTTGGCCTGAGTAATTTCTTTAGCGCTTTCATTTCCCTAGTTTTCTCAGTAGGTGTGTCTGATCTACTACACTGCTTATCCTGTCTCTCGAGCTTTTCATTTCAATGATTATATATTTATTTTTTTCATTTTTACTACTTCCACTTGATGACAGAAATGATTGTATTTTTAATTTCCTGAAATTCTACTTAATTATTTTTCTTTCTTTTTTTTTTCATTTGTAGAGACAGAGTCTTATTTTGTCGCCCTCGGTAGAGTGCCGTGGCGTCACACAGCTCACAGCAACCTCCAACTCCTGGGTTTAGGCGATTCTCTTGCCTCAGCTTCCTGAGTAGCTGGGACTACAGGTGCCCACCACAACACCTGGCTATTTTTTGTTGCAATTTGTCCAGGGCTGGGGTTGAACCCACCACCCTCAGTATATGGGGCCCTACCCACTGAGCCACATGCACCACCCATACTTAATTATTTTTCTTCTTTCTTTCTTTTTTAATTTTTAATTTTTAATTTTTTAGAGCCTCAAGCTATCCCCCTGGGTAGAGTGCTATGGCATCACAGCTCACAGCAACCTCCAACTCCTGGCCTCAAGCGAGTCTCCTGCCTCTGCCTTCCAAGTAGCTGGGACCACAGGCGCCCGCCACAATGCCCAGCTATTTTTTGGTTGCAGCCATCATTGTTGTTTGGTGGGCCCAGGCTGGATTCAAATCCGCCACCTTAGGTGTATGTGGCTGGCACCTTAGCCACTTGAGCCACAGGCGCCGAGCCTTCTTTCTTTCTTTTATTTTATTTTTTTTTTTTTGAGACAGAGTCTCAACTTTGTTGCCTTTGGTAAAGTGCCATGGTATCATAGCTCACAGTAACCTCAAACTCTTGGGCTTAAGCGATTCTCTTGCCTCCACCTCCCAAGTAGCTGGGACTACAGGCACCTGCCCCAACACCCAGCTATTTTTTGGTTTTAGTTGTCATTGTTGTTTGGCGGGCTCGGGCTGAATTTGAATGTGCCAGCTCTGGTGTATGTGGCTGGCGCCTTAGCCGCTTGAGACACAGGTGCCATGCCCATTTTGAACTCTTGAAGAAATTAGTTCTGCTATTTCCTATTTCTGGTGCCTCTGCTTACTGTAGCTTGTTTACTAGTTTGTAATTTTATCATTTTTTTACCTTGCCCCTCTCTTCATGAGGCCAGGACAGCCTCTGTCTTCTTTTGTGCCCAGGGGCATAGCCTAGTTGACAGGCATTCAATCCATTCATCTCTGTGGTGTGAATTAACAAAAAGGCAGTGAGCACCTACTGCCCTAATACTGTGTTTAACCGGTATTCTCTCCAAGAGCCCTCAGTATGCTCTGTGAAATGGGATTATTATCCCCACTGCAGGTGAGAAACTGAAGCCCAGCAGAGAGGTGACTTAGCTAAGGTCACATGCCCAAACATGAGTTATAGCCCAAGTATCTGCTTGAGTCAGTGCCCATCAGCTTAGCCCCACAGAGCCAAGTTCATTACCATGCCTTATGTCAACTTCTGAACAATTTCAGAGCCAAAGGCCTGCCTCCCACTTCTGCACACACACCTCTATCCCCAGCCCTCCACTCTCCACCAAGGAAGAGTTTCTTCCTTTTTGATCTACCTGGAAAGGAAGATACACAAGCATGCATATTCCCTTTCCCGAACTGGACTGTCTGAGCCCAGGAGTTTAAGACCAGCCTGGGCAATAGTAAGATCTCTACAAAACATTTTAAAAAATTAGTCAAGCATGGGGGCATTCATCTGTAGTCCCCGCTACTTAGGAGGCTGAGGGGAGGCTCATTTGAACCCAGGAGTTTGAGGTTGCAATGAGCTATAATGGTGCCATTGCATTCTAACTGGGGAAACAGAATGAGACTGTCTCAAATAATAATAAATAGATATTGGCTCAGCACCCATAGCTTAGGGGTTAGGGTGCCAGCCACATACACTGGGGCTGGAAGGTTTGAACCCAGCCCGGGCCTGCTAAACAACAATGACAACTGCAACAAAAAAATAGCCAAGTGTTGTGGTGGGCACCTGTAGTCCCAGCTACTTAGAACGCAAGAGAATCACTTAAGCACAAGAGTTTGAGGTTGTTGTGAGCTGTGACACCATGGCACTCTACCAAGGGCAACATAATGAGACTCTGTCTCTATAAATAAATAAATAAATTGTTCAAGATCTAACAGTGAATCAATGAGATGACAAATAAGTGAGTAAAAAGACATAAAACAGAGAAGAAGGTCTACCAGAGAAGAGAGGAGTAGGAGATGATGGATGTGAAAGGTAGAATTTTCCAACAGATTTAGGTAAAAGTGATAGTGGCCTGGACCACAGGGCACTGGGCACAGAAGGGTGGTTATTAAGAGATGTTGAGGGCTCGGCGCCTATAGCTCAACCGGCTAAGGCGCCAGCCACGTACACCTAAGGTGGCGGGTTCGAATCCCCAGCCCGGACCCACCAAACAACAATGACGGCTGCAACCAGAAAATAGCCGGGCATTGTGGCGGGCGCCTGTGGTCCCAGCTACTTGGGAGGCGGAGGCAAGAGACTCGCTTGAGCCCAGGAGTTGGAGGTTGCTGTGAGCTGTAATGCCACAGCACTCTACCCAGGGTGACAGCTTGAGGCTCTGTCTCAAAAAAACAACAACAAAAAAATTGCTGTGAGATGTGATGCTGCAGCACTCTATCCGGGGCAACAGACTAAGACTCTGTCTCAAAAAAAAAAAAAAAAAAAAGGGCCGGGGAGGTGCCTGTGGCTCAAGGAGTAGGGTGCCGGCCCCATGTATGGGAGGTGGCAGGTTCAAATCTGGCCCCGGCCAAAAACTGAAGAAAAAAAAATAATAATAATAAATAAAAATAGAAAAACTGAGGCAAGAGGATCACTTGAGCCCAGGAGTTGGAGGTTGCTGTGAGCTGTGGCCAGGGCTCAGCTACCCATGGCAATAGCTTGAGGCTCGGACTCAAACAGAAAAAGGGGGCAGAGCCTGTGGACTCAAATGAGTAGAGTACTGGCGCCATATACTGGAGGTGGTGAGTTCAAACCCAGCCCTGGCCAAAAACTGCAAAATATAAATAAATAAATAAACACTGCTTATAAAGCACAGTGGCTGGTACTCCTACATGGACAGTTTGTCTTCATAGACACAAAGAGGCCTCTAGAACAACTGTCCCCATGTAGCCCAAATGGGATTTCAGGATCCGCTTAATTCCCACAGCCTAACCAGTAGGGAGGAGTTTGGTGGGGACATACCGCTAGGACAAGTGGGGACAGGCTAAATGGTCACTGGTCTGGGAAAGCTAAAGCTCTAGGAAGGAGAGGGAGTCTCAAAGCCCCCATGGTCCCTCAGCTAAGCTCTGTGTAGACTGATGTGTAGGTAAATGGCCCATCATCCAGCCAACCAGAGAGCCAGCAGTCAGCTCAGCCGCCTGGCCCACTGGCTCCAGACTCCTTCCTGCTGTAGCCTCCTGTGCCTTCCCTTTCCTTTGAAAATTTCCTCTTTTTTTTTTTGTTAGAATAGTCATACTTGTCTTTTTTTTTTTTTGAAACAGGGCCTCAAGCTGTCCCCCTGGGTAGAGTGCTGTGGCATCACAGCTCACAGCAACCTCCAACTCCTGGGCTCAAGCGAGTCTTCTGCCTTAGCCTCCCAAGTAGCTAGGACCACAGGCACCCACCACAATGCCTGGCTATTTTTTGTTGCAGCCATCATTGTTGTTTTTGGCGGGTCTGGGCTGGATTTGAACCTGCCACCTTAGGTGTATGTGGCTGGCACCTTAGCCACTTGAGCCACAGGCGCCGAGCCAGAATCGTCATACTTGTACATGGCAAAAATAATTTTTTTAAAAGAAGAACTGTAAAAGTTCAAGCAATACATCCTGACCCTGTCCTGCTAGCTTTTGTGTATGTTTCTAGGACTTATCTCTGCCTACAGAGCTGTCTTTTTAAAACTCCTATAGTTGGCCAGGCATGGTGGCTAATGCCTATAATGCTAGCACTCTGGGACGCTAAGGCAGGTGGATTGCCTGAGCTCAGGAATTTGACACCAGCCAGAGCAGAAGGAGATCCCACCTCTAAAAATAGCTGGGCATTGTGGCAGATGCCTGTAGTCCCAACTACTTGGAAGGCTGAGGCAGGAGGCTCGATTGAGCCCAGGAATTTGAGGCTGCAGTGCGCTATGATGCCACAGCATTCTACCAAGGATAGGCTGCAGTGCGCTATGATGCCACAGCATTCTACCAAAGTGAGACTCTGTCTCAAAAAAAAAAAAAAAAAAGAAAAAAATTAAAATACATTTAAATTAAAAAAAAACCTCCTATAGGCTGTTGATGGCTCCCTATTTTCAAAAGTTCTTTTTTTTTTGAGACAGAGTCTCACTATGTCACCCTCGGTTGAGTGCTATAGCATCACAGCTCACAGCAACCTCAAACTCTTGGGCTTAAGCAATTCTCTTGTCTTAGCCTCCCAAGTAGCTGGGACTACAGGCACCCACCACAATGCCTGGCTATTTTTTGTTACTGTTGTCATTTTTTTTTTTGCAGGCCCTGGCCAGGTTCGAACCCACCAGCACTGGTACATGTGGTCGGCACCCTAACCATTGAGCTATGGGGACCGAGTCTGGCTCCCTTATTTCATAAAGCAAAGGTAGCTTTTGCTGGCCTTTGCAGCCTGGCCCCAGCCTGGCAACACTGCTCCCATTTCCCCACCCCTTGACCATCTTAACTGACACTGGGCTGTTGGCACCTCTTCAGACATGCTATGTCTTCTCATGCCACCACACTTTTGTCCTTACTGTACCAGCCTCCAGGAATGGCCCTATGCCTTCCACTAAAACTCCTCATCACTCAAGAACAGCCTTCACTGTCCCCTGGCCTCTGCACCTCTTCCCCGCCTCTTTCCTAGTGCCCTTGAGCACTGGTGGAAACTTTTATGGTGCCACTTTCACAACTAAATCTCAGGAGAGTCTCCTGTTTTCACTCAGCTATAAGTGCCTCAAAGGCTGGGGCCCTGGCATCCTTTTGTTGCCACCTATCTTGGTGTCTTGCACATAGTAGGCACTTTATTTTATTTTGTTTTTTTGAGACAGAGTCTCACTATGTAGCCCTTGGTAGAGTGCCACAGCACCACAGCTCACAGCACCCTCAGACTCCTGGGCTTAAGCAATTCTCTTGCCTCAGCCTCCCAAGTAGCTGGGACTTCAGGTGCCCACCACAATGCCTCAGCTTTTTTTGTTGTTGTCATTGTTGTTTAGCAGGCCTGAGCCTGTTCAAACCTGCCAGCTCCAGCATATGTGGCTGGCGCTCTAGCCACTGAGCTATGGTCATCGAGCCATAGTAGGCACTTTAAAATGTTATTTTAGAGACAGAGTCTCACTTTGTCACCCTTGGTAGAGTGCTGTGGCATCATAGCTCACAGCAACCTCAGATGCTTGGGCTGAACTGATCTCGCTTCAGCCTCCCGAGCAGCTGGGACTACAGGTACCTACCACTATACCCAGCTATTTTTAGAGACAGGGTCTTGCTCTTGCTCAGGCTGGTCTGGAACGCCTGAGCTCAAGAGATCCTTCCACCTTAGCCTCCCAGAGTGCTAGGATTATAGGCGTGAGCCATCGCATTCGGCCCTTAAAATATATTTTAAAAAACATTCAAATTGCTTTTTCTATAGGCATTCAAGCACTAAACCAGCAGATCAGAGTCTGAATCCTGACTTTATATTATAGATATAATAATATATAATAATTTCCTAGCTGTGTGTCCTTGAGAAAGTGAATTAACTTTTCTGAGCTTCAGTTACCTCATCTGGAAAATGAGGTTAATAATGAAGTCTCCTTCCTCCGGTAATAGGTAAGACACTCAGCACTGGCCTAAAGCAAAGGGTGGCCAGCAAGCTCCAATCTTTAGTGTTATTCAGTCTTATCTTATTCAGTCTCATTCAGACTTATCCAAAGTCACCTGTCCAGTTTGAGGCAGTGCTGTGCTGGAACTTAATCTGTCTCTTTCTGCTCCAGTGCTATCTCCCTCTAGTTAGAGAGGGTCACAGACCATTGTCTCTGTTTTGCAGATAGAGAAAACCGGGTCCATAGAGGCTGAGTCACTCACCCCAGGTTATCCTGCCCTGAAAGGAAAGCAAAGGTTTGCCAAACTCCTTGCAGATTCTTCAGGTTGTTTAGAACAGGGAACCCCAAGACCCTGAGTCAGACCCATCCTCCTGAGGGGGGCTTGAGGGGGCCTCAGGGAAGGCCTTGCTTCTCCTGGTGGCCAAGGAACTAGGAACATTCATAGTCACAATCTTCACAATGACCAGGTTTCCCCATCTTCTGAGGGTGGGCGAGTGTTTGATCAGGCCAACTGAAGGACCGTACAAAGGGAGAGGCAGAGGAGCACCAGACCTGGGTCTTGCTCCTGCCCTGAGCCTTCTGGTGACCACCCACAACAATGGGCTTTGCTTGTGCTGTAGCAGCTCTGGGCTGGAGCTGCAGGCCAGGACCACCCCAACCTCCCCCTCCCAGAGCTGGGGTGCTTCCTGGAGCTTGCAGAACATTCAGGGGTCCCTCCCCAGCCCTGGCCCCACAGAGCCTGCCCAGCTGCATCTCTGTGCCGCACCCAAGGTCTTCCCAGCTTTGCCAGGCAGACTGGAAATTTCTGCTCAGCAGCTTCGTCTGGGATGATTTCGACACTTGGCTCGGCAGGGGACAGGGAGGAGGAGCCAGGCGGCTCAACTGCTCAACAGGCTCAGCATTCTGCGTGAGGGGGACCTCTTTGGGGCACAGAAGGGGGCTCTAGGTGAGTCGCTGAGAAATAGTAATAAACAACAGTGACCGTGTGCTGAGTGCTTACTGTGTGCCAAGCCCTGTGTTAAGTAAGGACTTGCCGCACCTCACGGACCTTCTAGCACCCAGGCAAGGCCAGCACTGTTCCTAACCCATCTCACAACCCTGCTCATGGCTGGGGTCTATGTTAGCCGCCTGGCAGTCTCCTCTTTGGATACTTGTGAGTGCCCCTGGAGACCCCAAGGGCCTGGATTCTCTCTACACCCCACTGACGTGCCCATCTCCGGTAAACCTATGATTCCAGACACCTTCCACACACACTCGGTCCTGGAGCTGGGGGACCTTTGGCGAAATGCCCGACTCAAATTCAGCCAGGGGCTAAGGTGTCCGGTACTGTGAGCCTGTCTCTGCTCCTCAGGATTGCCACCAGGCTCCTAATTGCATGGGAGAGCGGGGGTTGGGGAGGAACAGAGTCTCAGATCTGGGCAAAGGAAGGAGGAGGGGACTAGACACCCTGGGAGTGACCCGCAGAGGGACCCGCAAGGAGGCGACCCGCACTGGGCTGAGGTTCTCCACTCGCTAAATAGACATAACAGCCGCTCCCTCCCGGAGAGCTGAGGGCGCAGGAATCCCCTGGGAAGCAGAAATTGCGGACAGTGGGGACCAGCCCAGGCCTTGACCCCCCTGGCCCGGCCCGGCTGTCGAGAGCACGGCGTGCAGGGCGCGGCGCGGGCCCAGGAGCCCGGTTCAGCGGAAAGGAATGTCTTGCTCGGCGCGGGAGGCCGCGGCCCCGAGGACGTGTAAACCCCGCCGCCCTCCCCGGGCCTCATTTATTGCGGCTCTGAATCCGGGCTCGTACCGTCAGCGGGTCGCTCGCCGGGCCGCGCGCGGTGACTCACCCGCGCCCCCTCCCTTCCCATCCCCTTGCAGCGGGCCCCCAAAGTTGGGGCGAGACCGAGAACCTGATCGTTCCCGCCCCACCCCCACGCTGCCGCCCCTCCCCCTCCCGCCCGCGCCGGCCCCTCCCCCCGCCATAACTCAAAAGCTTGTCAAGCTGGTTCCAGACTCCTGGCGCCGGGCTCCGCTCCAGGAAAGAAAAAAAGGAAAAAGAAAAAGGGAAAAAGCCGGCTCGAGAGAGCGAGAGGGAGCTAGCGGGGCCCGCCGAGCGAAGCAGGGCTCCCGTGCACGCACAGTCCCTGGCCCCCCGCTCCCCTAACCCTAACCGGGAACCCCATCCTGGGGGCAGAGGGCGCACAAGACACAGATCAATTATTTATGGTCCAATCAATTATTCAGCTGCCCAGGGGAGGGGAGGGGAGGGGCGGGTAAGGCCGGGAGGGGTACTGAGGCACGGGGACCGCCCCACGCGCCTTCGGCTCTCCGGCTGGGCCTCGGGCCTTGGAGGTTGCAAGGCGTCCCTACGCTGGGGTGGGTCCTGTCGTGAGAAAGTTGCCTCCGGGTGGGCTCCAGGAAGCTAGCGGGGAAACCTGTGGAAGAGGAGAGACGACTCAGAGTCCTCCCAATTAGACGGGGAGCGGAGTGGTGGTGGCCGCGGGGTGGTGGGTAGGGGTGGCGTGGGAAGAGCCTGGCCGGTGAATTTCTTTCCTTTCTTCACTCATTGCCGTCTTTTTTTGCGAGCCCACTATGTGCCCTGTGCCCACAGCAGAGGGCGGTATTAGGGAGGGGTTAAGAGAATTTCGAGTTAGAGCAGAATCCAAATCCTGGTTTGTATTCTATCCTCCCCTGCTGTGTGGCCTTTGGCCAGGGGTTTACCCTCCCTAAGCCTGCAGTTCCTCATCTTCTCAGGGACTTTAGGAGGTAGATGGGGCCATTGGGCAGGGCCTGGCATAGAGTATGTGTGTGGGCAGGTGGGGTAGGGGGTACCTCCTTGTTGGGAAACTCTACATTGAGGGGAATATGCCCAGGCCCCCACCAATCCTCACCCTTAACTGGGTCCTGGATAACCTGCATCCTCCCCTGGGCTCAAATACTTGAAGGTTATTATCAGAGGCAAGTAACCCCCAGGCTACTGCCCAGGGTCCCGCACCTCTGGCAGGCTGTGCTCTTCAGCTGGCCTTTCATAGGGTCATGCTATGGCAGGCAGAGGGCTCTGCCTGGGGCTCAATCTAACAGGCTCTCTCCACTGCCACACCCTCCTCTTTCCTCTTCCTCTCCCCTCCCTCCTCCTTTCACCTGCTTAGTTCGTGAGCCCAGAGGTCCTGAGGGGCTGTGAGAACAGGGGTGGGGGGAGCACCTGGTCATCTCTGGACAAACTCTGCCCCTGTCCAGGCGCCAAAGTGTTCTCTTTCCAAGACTCAGAAGCTCAGGGGGCTTCCATGTGCCAGACACAGGATGGGGGGAGGGAGTCTTCTCTCACCAAATCCTGCAATAGTTCTATTAGGTGGGTGGAGCAAGTGCAGGTTCTTTGGGGCTTGTAGATTTTACAGTCTTGTGGACTAAGCTTAAGAATAAGGATCTGTGGCTCAAGTGGCTAAGGCGCCAGCCACGTACACCTAAGGTGGCGGGTTCGAATCCCCAGCCCGGACCCGCCAAACAACAATGATGGCTGCAACCAAAAAACAGCCGGGCCACATATGCTGGAGCTGGCAGGTTTGAACAGGCTCAGGCCTGCTAAATAACAATGACAACAACAAAAAAAGCTGAGGCATTGTGGTGGGCACCTGTAGTCCCAGCTACTTGGGAGGCTGAGGCAGGAGACTCGCTTGAGCCCAGAAGTTGGAGGTTGCTGTGAGCTGTGATGCCATGGCACTCTACCCAGGGGGATAGCTTGAGGCTCCGTCTAAAAAACAAAAAAAAAAAA
>CAUYTI010022180.1:0-11156 GCA_963575145.1 Galago senegalensis
ACAGGCGCCCGCCGCAACGCCTGGCTATTTTTTGGTTGCAGCCGTCATTGTTGTTTGGCGGGTCCGGGATGGGGATTCGAACCCGCCACCTTAGGTATACGTGGCTGGCGCCTTAGCCGGTTGAGCTATAAGCGCCAAGCCAAACATCTTATCTCTTATCTCCCAGCTTAGCTATGCAAAATGTTCTAAGCATCCACCTTCCAAAACAGTTCTAGTTTTATTTTTTTGAGACAAAGTTTTGCTCTGTCACCCCAGCTAGATTGCAATGGTGTTACTATAGCCAACTGCAATGTCAAACTCCTAGGCTCAAGTGATCCTCCAGCCTCAGCCTCCTGAGCAGCTGGGTTTACAGGTGATCACCACCCCATCTGGCTGATTTTTTCTATTTTTAGGAGAAATAGGTCTTACTTTTGCTCAGGCTGGTCTCAAGCCAGGTGATCCTCCTGGCTTGGCCTCCCAGAGTGCTAGGATTACAGCGGCTAGCCACTGTGCCCAGCTGGTAATATTTTTTTTTTTAAAGAAACTTTTATGAAAATGACTGGGTGGGCTCTTACTTAATGCTTATAACCACCCAAATAATTTCAACATTATGAGGGGGAGATAAAAAGAAATCCACTATGCATTTATTCAATTTAGAAAAGGGACCTATGATAAAAATCTAAACATTGAGTTAAATCTGCAAATGTGTAACTTATTGAAGATTGTTTTAAAGAATGACTTTAGTTTATTGTAAAGCCATTATACCCTTTCATTATTCCACCAACACAACTTCGTGAAGTGAACTATGCACATTTTATAGATGAGAAAATATGCTGAGAGGCTGTTTACCAAAATCTGTGCACCTACCAAGTGACCAGGACAGAATCTAAATCTAATTATATTCTAAAACCTATACTTCTTGATCACATTGCATTTTTTCTTACTGGCATGAGTCAGCAAAAAATTTCTTCTATATGGAAAAACTGAATTAAGTACTTTAGGAGGTGATTTGGAAACCCAGGGTCTTTTGGTGTGAGCAGTAATCCCAAGATTTCATCTTCATTTATTAAAAACTGTGTTTGTTTAGCTGAGTCACCACTCTCCCATTCAGGGGCTCATTTCCACATTGATTTAAAAGGTTTGGCACTAAAATAATCTCCACAGAACTTTCTAATCCAAAACAACAAATTTATGTAATTAGGTCAAAACACATAAAATGGAATTTTGGCAGGGCTAGAGAATACAGCTCCAAGGAACCATACAAAGACTAAATTAAAGACTGTTGAATGACCTAGGGAATGCTTAATACTCAGAAGCACATTAAGAAAGTGTCAATACTTGCATTCAAGATTGTGGAATCTAGTATTGAGGTTGTGTGTGATAAATGCTATGCAAATGTCATAGCCAAAGTGGTGTGGGGCTTCACAAAAAAGAGAATGAAGCATGGCACTTGAGGAGGGGGAGCCTAAGGGCCTAGTGATTCAGCTAAATGTGACCAGTAAATATCTACTCTGTAGGGCAAAAAATAGGAAAAGAAATAATGAGCAAAGATTTGGGGTCAGGAAAAGGTCTTTGGATTCTAAGAAGCTTAAGGACTTTATTAGGGAGAATGTAGGAAATGGAATCAGAGCAATATAAGGAAAGGCTGAAAGAAAGGCTGGAAAGAGAGTTAAAACCACAATTAATGCAAGACCCCTCCCTTTCGCATTATTCAGAAGCATTTAAAAAACTGCTTAAGGTTATTATCAGAGAAGCACATGGTTACTTTGGAAGTTGTATACATGACAGAATGGGAGAAACTCTGTAAGCAAAGATCTAATTTAGCTAACTGTAGTATAGTCTGGGCATTTAAAATTAGAAGGCAGAATTGTCTTTAATTTTAGAATTTTAAAATTAATCTATATTATGGAGGAAGAGTCATGTTACTCTGTAAAGACCTATGACACGATTATTATACACCTATGAGTTTCCATCCCTGCTCTGACCAAAGAAGTTTCAAAGTTTAGAATCCACAGAATGTTTTGACTGATAAAGAACGAGAAAAAAAGTGTTCAAGGTGACTCAGAAGTTTGGAGTCTGTAAAACTGAGGGCCTTATTTAAAAGAGCTGTCCATTCCAAAGTCAGGAGGAGGAAGAAATAACAACTTTGGCTTTATGTTTGTTGAATTTAAAATTGGCAGGCAACAGTCTACATGGAGATGTACAGCAGGAGATTGAAATAGAGGCAAGATTGGGCTGGAGTAAACAGAGACCTGGCTGCAGGTAAGGTAACCAAGGGAGAGAGTAGAAATAGAAACACAGAGAGGCCCAAGGGGTGAGCCTTAAGGAACCCCCACATTCGTCAGTATAAATAATAACAGGAAAGAGGAAAATAGTGGAAAGGGAAGAGGTTAGTGCAATTTTGTCAAAGCCAAAGAATACTGTGAGAACTGTGAGCCAAATATTAACCACCTGTGTTGTAGGTCAGGCAGCTTGTGTTTAAGGAAGTGAAGTAACTACCCCAAGCCCCATGACGTACCAGAAGAAGAGCTGGGATTTAGGAGCTCAACGCCTCTGTCAGACTTCAGGCATCACACTTCCAGGAAATCTCTCTAGCCAGGACATAATGCCCCACGTCCTGCTTCCAAAAGAGCCCATGTACCTTTCAGTTCCTCACATCTCAGGAACGAGTCTGTTTCATATTTGGAATCATAGCTCAACCTAGAATTATTCCCAAACTTAAAATGTCAAAGGACAAATGAAAACTTTATATTGAAGCCTTTTTTGTCTCGTAGCTGCAGACACAGGCAGTTCTGCTTTACAGAATAAGTGAAGTATATTTTTTAAAAGTATCGTAAACAGCTGAGCCGATTTTCTTTTTCTTATAAAGAATTGTATTCTCCAGGAATTCACTAATCAAGGTGGTAGCGCACTGCTACAGAGGTAGCATTTTTTTTTCTTCAAATAGGTGCAGATTCAGCAGTATCTAGAAGTGGCTTAATACCCTTAATACATTTTCACTTGACAGAATACAAGAAAATTCATGTGAGTGTGAGAGCATACGATGGTAGAAACATAGGCCAGAGCGGGCAGGTTTGGGAGGCAGGCAGACTTAGGCTCAAATACCGATGATGCCTTTGCTCCCTTGTTTTCTGTGTGGCCCAGATTCAACCTCTCTGTGACACGCATTCTTCATTTATAAAACAGATGTGATCAAATTACCTACCTCACAGGGTTATTGTGAAAAATAAAGGAAAATGTAAATAAAAAACTCAGTATGGCCGGGCACAGTGGCTCATGCCTGTAATACCAGCACTCAGGAGGCCAAGGCAGGTGGATTGCCTGAGCTCACAAGTTCAAGACCAGCCTGAGCCTCCGGGTGTTGTGGCAGGCACCTGTAGTCCCAGCTACTTGGGAGGCTGAGGCAAGAGAATCACTTGAGCCCAAGAGTTTGAGTTTTCTGTGAGCTGGGATGCCACAGCACTCTACCAAGGGTGACAAAGTGAGAGTCTGTCTAAAAAAAAAAAAAAAAAAGTTGCATGTTGCTTGGCCCACAGTAAATGCTCAATAAATATTAGCAATAATTAATGTCAGTGACTAACATGGACAGACATTTCATATAATAGGACTTGCCCACTTTTCATGTAATCTATAAAAAAGGACATGTCATGACATAGTATCTGAAAAATGTATAAAAGCAATTTAAAATTTTCAGAAGAGATGCTAACAGTGTTGAGATCCTCCAGTTGTTCTCATTATTCTGTCTCCACCAAATAGAATTTGTCCTTTGGCAAAGATTAGGTCACTTATAAAGGTTCAGAATTATTTAAGTATTAGACTCTTTCCCTATCTCCACTGTAGTCCCATCTGCAGTTTGTTTGCAAACCCTTGATTTATGGGCATGCAAATAAAGAAGTAGTTTTACAATGTGAGCTTATTAGAATTGTGCAAGGATAAGGAAAGAAGAAAGAAAAAATTTATATTCAAGGATCATCTTACATTGTGCTGCTCTCTGCTTGAGACCCAACCTCACTTAACCGTCACAGCAATGTCACGACTAAGCTATTATTGCATCCATTTGCTTGTGTTAAAACAGAGGTTAAAAAGAGAAAACGATTGGACTAAATGACACAGAAGGCATAGCCAAGATTTGAATCTGAGTCTGGATAGCTCTGCAATTATGCTTCTTCCACTATATGTGTTACCTGATATTTGTTGGTGCATAATTAAAGCTAAGGGTTTCCTTGATGATTCTCAGAAGTATTCATTAGGAAGTATTTTCCTGGCACTTTTCTTTGAGTTGTCAAATAAAAGGCTTTTACTGAAATGAAGAACATTTCCTCAGGATACAATGCACTTTCTCATGAAGCCAAATGGTCTGCTATGAAGAAGGTAATTTACTTCAAACAAACGATATTGCAGACAACACTTGTATTTTCTCAAGCCTGCATCTACTACTAGCACCGCTTCCCTGACATCCTTTCTTTCATCTGGTGTTTCCAAAGCATGGGCCTCTGCTTGTTGTTCCTTGTCCATTCTGACCAAAGGTCTGTAGTTATCATGTCAGGATTTGTATGGAAAACGACCTTGGTAACTTCTAAAATTAAACAAATACTATATGGCCCAATACTTCCATTTCTAAGTATGGATTCAGGGAAAACAGAAGTATCTACAAAACACTTGTACATAAGTGTTCATAGAAATTTTGTTCATAACAACTAGAAGTTGGAAGTAGCTCATCAGTACCTGAGTGGATAAACACACTGTGGTACTTCCATATAACGGAATACTACTTGGCATTAAAAAGGAACAAATTAATGATCCAGTAGGGATACACCTCAAAAACTTGCTGAGCAAAGGAAACTGGACGTGTAAGAGTATATGCTATAGTTTCCCCTTTATATCAAGTTCTAGAACAAGCAAAATCAATTTCTGATGATAGAAATCAAATGAATGGCTATTGGAAGTGGGGAGTGCAGAAGGGTGGGAGAATTGACTACAAAAGAGCAAAAGGAACTTCTGAGAGAAAAAAAAAAAGTTCTTTAAGTCAATTGGGGTAGTGGTTCCATGGTCTATACATTTGTTAAAACTCAACCCATCAAACTAGATACTTTAAATGTTTCCATTTGCTTTATGTAAATTACACCTCAATGAAGTTCATTAAAAATCATAAAATGGTGTTAAAGGTTTCAGTTGAGGAGTTGGTGGGTTTTGGAAGTAGGGAACTAACTGGGTTATGGTGTCAAGAAAAGCACTGCCAAACATACTTTTTCTCTTTTTGCCTCCTAATTTAACAGGTCAGTTTTTAGTAGTGTTAACCAAGCCTGTGAAGTAATACCAGCCTATAACATTAGTGCACTTTGTCAACTTCTGGAAAACAGAATTGTTATACATAGGAGAAAATTGGAAAAATCACAAAACAATGATAATCACATTACATTAATCATTTGATTTGGATAGCACAGTCTGAGAGGCCCTGTGCCAAATCAGAGTGCTCACCAGTTACATCAGAAGGGTCTGTGACTTCCCACCATTGTCCATGTTGTTTTAATCCCAACCTGCTTTCTTACTGCTCCATGTGAAGAGCTAGGTATACATTCCTGGAGCTAATGAGATGGGTTTATGGCGGTCCTTCAAATGCCCACTCCCTTGCTCAGGGAATTTCTGCGTATCTTTCACAAGGATAATGTGGCAGACAGAAGTGGTAACAGCAGCAAGTTAGAGTGTTCTTCCCCAATTTCAGATATACTCTTTAGAGCCACTCTGCAAGATGGCTATTATTTTCATCCACTAAGTGAATTTCAAGGATTATCTAATGATTATCTAATGAGTTCAAAGTCATACATCTAGTAATAGGGCAAAACTTGAAAGCACATCATCTGTCTTAGCCCATTATGCCACTCATACTTCCCAATAAACAACAAAATATAAAGCAGACTCCTGCAGACACCATATTTAAAGGGTACTGTGTATTTGGTCTGCTCATGGTAAGCACCAGAATTTTCTCTGTAAGGGCCAGTGAGTACTATTAACTGGACCAGATATCTCCTTGCCATAATGTATATAGATTCTATTCAGAGTTTTAAAACAACAATAAGATGAATTAAGAGAACAATTATGCCCACACTTCAGAATCTACTCTGTCCATTTTACTGGTTAATTTAAATGTAAATACATTTATTGCAATATGTAACACTCAAATATAGATGTGTATGTAACTATGGTGTGGTTCTGATGTTAATTATCAGACCTGAGCTGTGTTTCCTTAGATGTTTTCTACCTATGATTACTTCCCCTGTGTCATTATCTGCTGCCCTTCAGGGGCTGTGTGGTTAAAAGCCATCATTTTGTTGCCTCACTAAGGTTTTGCAGTTTAACTGTTTCATGGCCTCTTAAATCAAAGGTATGTTTAAGCTGGTTGCTTGTTTGGTTCTCCATAAAACTAGCCGAAGGAGGTAATCTGTAATGCAGAAAATAGGTTTTAGGCGAATAGATATTATACTAGGTAAAAAGAAAATTTATTTATTTTTATTTTTTTAAAGGAAATTTAGAATGTGCTGAACTATCCAATGGTAGAGGAATGGTTAAAAATCTTTTTGCACCTGTACTCATATTACTAAATATTATGCAGTTATTAAAAGTTATGTATACAAATACATTTGTAATGGAATATGAAATATTTTATTAAAATGTTAATTATTTGAACAAGATGGAAATGACATATTCTATATATAATATAGACTCAGTGGGACTCAACTATGCATTAATAGAGAAACAAAATTATACATATAGAAAGGATTGAAAAAAAAGCCAAAATTTTAAGTAAAGATGTAGGAATAAGCTTACTGATTTTTTCTTTATATTTTTATTTCTCATATTGAGCATGTATTACTATTATATCTAGAAAACTTTATTTTCATTTTGAAAGATATCAGCTGATTCATATGCATAAAAGTTAAGTTTTTTATCACACTTGGTTATAACTTGTTTGAACCTAGAGATTTATTTTTACAAAGCAGATACTTGAACTTTTTGCAACTTGATTCTCTTTTCCTTCCATCCTTTCTAGTGTGAAAATCTAGATATGATAAGATGCAAATTGTTTGAGTCCTTTTAGTGCATCTTCCCATTCAAGATCCAGGCCATTCTTTCCACTCTCACTCACCACCCCAGTCTAGTTCAAGATTTTGATAAATAAATAAGTAATACATAATAAATAAACTTCATCCAGACTATCACAATAAACCATTACATGTTTTTCTCCTGTCCATTGATTATATCCAGATTATGCTCGGAAAAATTATTTCCATTTCCACAAGATAAAGTCCAAACTTCTTAGCCTGCTTTCAAGGTCCTGTATAATTTTATGTCAGACCATTCCTGCTTTGCCCTCATCACTTTATTTCATAGATGAACAAAACTTGCTGTGCCCTGGTCAAATTACCTACGATGCTGATTTCTGGCATGCATCTTGACTCACAAGGAATGTCCTCCCCACCCAGTGTGGTCCCGGGAAATGCTTCGTTGGCCATCAGCAATATAGAGTTCTCACCCTCTCCTATGCTCCTGGAGGAGTACACTGATTTCCCTAAAGTATGCTTGTATTCATTTGTGATGTCTCTTCCAGCACTATGTTAAATAGTTTCTTAAATCTTATAATGTTGTTCAGTTAGCTCTGTTCTTCTCAACTAAATTATAAAGCAGTTTGACACACCAGATAACAATGCAGACTCTCAAGCATTCTGCTTGGGTTGAAATTCGGCCTCCCTCTTTAGGAGCTCTATGACCTGGACAAATTACTTCATTTCAGTGTGCTTCAGTTTCTAGGCACATAATAGCTAGCTCATAGAACAAAGTACGGAACATAATAATATAAGTAAATAATAACTCAGAATGGTGCCCATTTCATTACAATTAAATACTTGCTGACATAATGGTTATTAGAAGCCATTTTAGTGTAAGGATTATTCTTGTGAGCTGGTGCAAGGACCTCTCATGACCTGGCAATTGACCTGAGTGGAAGTGGTGGGAAATGAAGAAATAAGTCATGAGAGACAAAGAAAGATAGAAGATGAGAGATAGGATGGCATCAGGAGGACTGATGCAGCTGATGGCTGCGGCCAGCATCTGAACCATGGAAACAGCTTTATTTATTCAGTGTCTTAACAAGGTTGCATAAATCTTAACACTTGAGGTAGAGATCAACCTTAAAGAGGAAAAAATGTGTACTTGCCGATAACAAAGAAAAATATGCGCGGGCTACCTGACTTCTGGCAGGTGGAAAGAATGTCCTTAAAGGAGACGTGAGCATTTCCCAGGCTGTGGGGGCCCTGCCGCCCACAGTCTGCTCCCCACAGATTATGTTTTATATTTCTTTGTATCTTTCACCACACTTAGAGTCTATATATGGTGTCATAAAATGTAAACAAATGTAAAGATGCAGTATTAATAATAACTGCACAAAATTGCTACAGTAACTATGCTACTGTGGTAATTTCCTAGCCACCTGCTGCTGGTATTGCAATGAGCTCAAGTGTTGCAAATGTCAGCTTAAAACATCATGTGACATTAAATCGTCACATGAACAATTTTCTCTCCGATAAATTATGGATGGTAATAAAAAGTGATCTCTCATGGGTTTTGTACATTTTTCACCATGTATTTAACATAACAGAATGGACCCATATGAAAGGCCACTAGTGTGATGCTAGACATGCTTCCAAGAAGCAAAGTCATCACGTTATAAGAAAAGGCTGAATTGCTTGTTAGGTACCATAGATTGAAGTCTGCTGCAGTGGCTACCACCATTTCAGGGCAAATGGATCCAATGTAAAGGTCATTGTGGAAAAAAAAAAAAAGGAAAAGGTCTTTCTGCAGCTACACCTTGTACAGTATGAAAATCTTAAAGTTTTGAGTGGTGCCTGTGGCTCAAAGGAGTAGGGCACTGGCCCCATAAACTGGAGGTGGCAGGTTCAAACCCAGCCCTGGCCAAAAAAAAAAAAAACAAACCAAAACTTGAAGTTTTTGTGAAATACTTTTTAAATTCTTATTGAAAATATAGCTTTTATAGGGGTACAGGATTGCTCTAAGGGAGGTGTACCTAAAGACCAGTGGTTCTCAAACTTCCTAATGCCATGTACCTGTAATACAGTCCAAAAGGGTCACAACCCACAGATTGAGAACCACTGCTATAGACGAATGTGATCTGAGAAAAAAGCAAAGTCATTATATAACAACTTAAAAGGAAGGTGAAGGATCTAAAACTGGAGAATTTAATGCCAGCTAAGGATGGTTTGATAATTTTCGAAAGAGGTTTGGCTTAAAGAAAAAAGAAAAGGTAACAGGAGAGGTAGCTTTTGCTGACCCAGAGACCTTAAGAGTCATTGAGGAGAAATGATTCTACCAGAACAGGGTTTTGATGTAGGTGAAAGTGCCCTATGCTTGGGAGGGGAGAAGCTACAAAGAACATTTACTGGTAAGAAAGAAAAGCAAGGCCTAGATTTAAGGCAGGGGGGGACAGGTTAACTCTGCTGTTTTGTGCAAATATAATCAGGTTTATGATCAGGACTGCCGGTAGCTATAAAGCTGCTAATCCTTGAACCTTGAAGCGAAAGATAAATACCAGCTGCCAGTGTCTAGACTATATAACAAGAAGACCTGGACATTAAGAACCTGTTTTCTGGATTGGTTCCTTTGATGTTTTCTCTGAAGTCAGAAAGTATTTTGCCATAAGGGATTGCCATTTAATTCTGTGGACCTCCTGGAAAACTGGTTTGACCATCTTATCCTATATCCTGAGAAACTGGAAATCATGTTTCATTAATGGTGACTTAATCCCGAGAGCCTGGTAAAATGGTTCATTTACTTATTAGTTGCTGACTTTGTGTATTGTTGAAAAGAGATATTAAATTGGTATGGGTCAGTATGGGGGGGGGTCCACAGGGAGTTCTTTTCATATTGGACAAAGCCCATAGCCACCGAAAACCCCATGAATTCAATGCTGAAGGTATTGGAATGGTCTACATACCTCCAAACCCAACATCTTTAATTCAGCCTTTAGGGAGCCATAAAGACCTTTAAGGCTCATTACACACAGTACTGTGAAAAGGATTGCCAGTACTATGGAAGAGAACATCATGCAAACCTGGAAGGATCACACCATTGAAGATACTATCATTGTTATAGGAAATGCCACGAAAGCCATTAAGCCCTAAAAAGGAAGTTGCTACTGAAAGAAAGCATGTCCAGCTTTTGTGCATGACTTCATAAAATTTAAGACAGAACCAATCAAGCAAATTATGAAAGACACTGTGGATATGATGGCAGAAATGGGAGTAGGTGAAGGGTTTTAAGCAGGCGTCCTCAAACTACGGCCCATGGGCCACATGCAACGCACCTAGTAGGACCTTTATCTGGCCTGCTGGGTGTTTTTGCTGCCGCTGCCTGTCCTGCTTAGCAGTCGACTCATCCCAGGGCCCACAGTCCTGCCCTCCCAATGGTCCAAGGGACGGTGAACTGGCCCCCTGTTTAAAAAGTTTGAGGACTCTTGTTTTTAAGAGATGGATCTTGGAAATTCAAGAGCTAACAGGCACCACACACCATAGGAATTAACAGAAGAGGGCTTGATGGAGATGAGTGCTTCTGAACTAGGGCCCAATGATGAGGAAGAAGAGTAGAAGAAGCAGTGCTAGAAAACAAATTGACATTAGACAGTCTGGCAGAAGGGTTCCAGTTATTCAAGGCTGTTTCTGCCTTGTTTTATTATATAGACCCTTTAATCATAAAGGCACTGAAACTAAAACAAATGGTGGAAGACAGACATTTTTAGAGATATTAAAATGAAGAAAAGGCAGAAATTATAATGTAAGAGATTGTAGAGTTGCACTGAGTGTGCCCGTCTCTCCTGCCTCCCCTCCCTCCCTCTCTGCCTCTCCTGCCTCCCCTCCCACCCCCTCTGCCTCTCCTGCCTCCCCTCCCTCCCCCTCTGCTTCTCCTGCCTCCCCTCCCACCCCCTCTGCCTCTCCTGCCTCCCCTCCCTCCCCCTCTGCCTCTCCTGACTTCCCTCCCGCCCCCTCTGCCTCTCCTACCTCCCCTCCCATCCCCTCTGCCTCTCCTGCCTCCCCTCCCGCCCCTCTGCCTCTCCTGCCTCCCCTCCCGCCCCCCTGCCTCTCCTGCCTCCCCTCCCGTCCCCTCTGCCT
>CAUYTI010022183.1:0-44689 GCA_963575145.1 Galago senegalensis
GTGGTCCCAGCTACTTGGGAGGCGGAGGCAAGAGACTCGCTTGAGCCCAGGAGTTGGAGGTTGCTGTGAGCTGTAATGCCACGGCACTCTACCCAGGGGGACAGCTTGAGGCTCTGTCTCAAAAAAAAAAAAAAAGAAAAACAAACATCACATGTACTGAATACCAATTTGAAACTAGGCAACCAACAATTATAGACCCACAGGAGAAAAAAATCTCAAACTCAAGGAGGGAAGGCCGGCAAGGTGAACCAGCCTGAGCCAGAGAAATACCTTGTCTGTCTCTAAAAATAGCTGGCCGTTGTAGCAGGTATCTGTAATCCCAGCTACTTGAGAGGCTGAGACAAGACAATCATTTGAGCCTAAGAGATGGAGGTTGCTGTGAACTCTGATGTCATGACACTCTACCCAGGGCAACAAAGTGAGACTCTGTCTCAAAAAAAAAAAAGAGGTACAGGATGGGATCAGTAGGTTCCCATCCAATGGGTATAATGCATAGATACGTAGCACACTCCTTGGGTGCAGGACACAACTCTGATTTTACACAGATTGTAAATTATACAATCTAATAGTTTGTACCCTCATGTTAATCTGAAATTAAGAAAAGAATGAAAAAATACATCTTGAAAATTAGGCCAGGTGTAGTGGCTCATTCCTGCAAACCAGCACTTTGGGAGGTAAAGGCAGTACTCCCTGAGGCCATGAGTGAGACTAGCTGGACAACACAGAAAAGACCCCATCTTCTATTCAGAATAGAAAAATTAGCTAGGTGGGGTGGTACATGCCTATAGTTCCAGCTACTTGGGAGGCTGAGGTAGGAGGATCTGCAGTGAGCTATGAACATACCAGCCTGGGCTAACAATAATAAAAAAACAATCCAAAAATCACTTCCTAATGCAAAGAATAGGACATTTGATTTGTTATATGCACTACCAAGCAAACAAGTGAACTGTGAAAGAAATTCAATACGACTTTACCTGGGTTGAGTGTGTCACTGTCCAACATTCCTCCTTCACAAAAACTCTCCAGTTCCTCAGGCTTGACTTTGTCCCACGGAATATAAGTTACACCAAGTTCTACATCCCAATACTGCTTATAATCTGCCTTTATTCCTTTGTTTAAGGCCCAGGCAATCTATTTTGTCATTAATGAAAATATAAAAAGGAACAAAGAAGAAGGCAATAAGATGCAGGCAACAAGTTCTGAGAGTTCACTATCATTCATTTCATTCTTGCTTGGGCAGCAAGAGCAAGAAAGCAATCTGGACTAGTTATCCTGGATGTCATTAAAATCCTATTCTTACTGTGGAACTAATTTACTTTGTTTTCACTTTATCGCAGGATGAAAATTTGACACCTGCTTCTTACTAACTCTCACCCAACCCAGTCAGCATAAAACTTGGAGAAAAGAAAGATATTTATTTATCAGGAAAAAGCTAAATTTCCCTCAACAGCCCAGCATACTGGGAATACTTTTGAAAGTCAATGGGTGCCTTGTAATTTCACAACATTAGACAAAATCCTTTGGTAGTGGAATCCAAAGGTAAAAACAGGGTGTTAGGATCCCCAGGCAACACTGACTTTGGCTCCTTAGGGGAAGAATGCTGGTGTACCTATATCTTTTCTTCTCTCTTTGGTGAATAGTTTTTCACAGTTAATTCTGAGACAAGATGGACAAATTCAACAACAAAACATGTAATATCCAATTCTTTTTGAACAAACATTATTAAATATATTTACAGCACAAACTTAACTGACTTTTGCTAAAGTCACCTACATTTGAAAAAAAAATCTGTCTCGCATGGAACTTCTAAAATCTTATGTTAATTAAATGCTATAGTTCTTTCAGGGGATAACCTCTTAAAAGTAAAAGATACATAAAAAATGCCCCAGTATCAAGTCACTTCTAAGCCCTAAATTGCTGTTTTTAAAAAGCCAAATAATAGGCTTGGCGCTCGTGGCTCAAGAGGCTAAGGTACCAGCCACATACACCTGAGCTGGCGGGTTCAAATCCAGCCTGGGCCCTCCAAACAACAATGATGGCTGCAACCAAAAAACAGCCGGGTGTTGTGGCAGGCACCTATAGTCCCAGCTACTTTGGAGGCGGAGGCAAGAGAATCACTTGAGCCCAGGAGTGGGGGGTTGCTGTGAGCTGTGATGCCACAGCACTCTACCCAGGGCAACAGCTTGAGGCTCTGTTTCAAAAGAAAAGAAAAGCCACATAATAATCATGTATTTTTAAAAAATGAATTATAAAATATAAAACTATACATACCTTTATGGATTTCTGGTTTACTTTATAATTTCCTCGGCTCAGTTTCTGCAGGGCACGATAAGCATCTTGTCTATGAACCATAACGATGTAGGCACAACCCCTGGGAGGAATCATCTGCTCCAAACATTTTAATATTATAAAAGATTATAATAAAATGGAAGAGCAACAAGCTATAATACTAAGTAACCAGTTCCAAGACCCCACCTCCCCTGCCACAAAAGTTAAAGAGGTGTCAATTCATATTTGGTCTTAACTGACAACTGAGTCCTCTGAACTTTGTTATATGAAGACTTGGTTATCTAACAATTATTAAATGTAGAGAACGCCAACATGGAACAAAACACTGAATCTCTAGCCACATCTATAAATCTGGACAAATGATAACTTAGTTCTCAAGTCCTTAATCTTATGAAATGACATCAATCACATCTGTCCAATGTCATTAAATAACTGAATAAACACTCACATTAATTGATTCAATAGGACCAAACTCTTCCAAGAGACTGGCAACATCCTGCTGAGTAGTCCTTTTATCCAGCTGTCCTACCCAGAGTGTAGTACTGCAAACTTAAATTATAATAAAGAAAAATAATAGCCACATTAGATAACTAGTAGCACTAAGCCTTACATAAAAAAATTACTCAAAATCTGTGTTATACTGTGATATCGCAAGTTTAAATAGTAAATCCTATATATATTTTAAAAACTTTACAAAATTACATTAGTACTTCTAGAAAGAGTAAGTACAGTGAGAAGTATACATAAGGGGGGGGGGCGGCTGGAAACCAGCTCAGTTGTGGACAGAGCTAAAGATTTCATCATCCATAATAAGAAGTCAGAGAAGCAGTAACTTGCCTAGAGTTACCCTGCCAATGAATAGCAAAACTAGGACTTGAGCTCACGTCTCTTGATTACCAACCAATTTAGCACTCTGTTAGTTATATTGTCCTTTTCCAGCTCTTTTTTTTTTTTTTGAGACAGAGCCTCAAGCTGTCCCCCTGGGTAGAGTGCTGTGGCATCACAGCTCACAGCAACCTCCAACTCCTGGGTTCAAGTGAGTCTCCTGCCTCAGCCTCCCAAGTAGCTGGGACCATAGGCGCCCACCACAACACCTGGCTATTTTATTTTATTTTTTTGGTTGTAGCTGTCATTGTTTTGGTGGGCCCCAGCTGGATTCGAACCTGCCACCTTAGTTGTATGTGGCTGGCGCCTTAGCCACTTGAGCCACAGGCACCCAGCCCTTTTCCAGCTCTTGAGAGTTTATGGTTTTTCTTTTATGCTGTGTACTTGGTAATAAGCCTTACAGAGTCTGGAATTTTACATATGCCAATTGTGAATTAAAATCTTAATAACTTAATATGTCTAGCACACCTTATTAAACATATTCTTAAGACATTTGATGAAATTCAAGAGATAATGCAAGCTAATATAGTCTATAAATTATACATCTTTATATAAGTTAAAGGGTAGTAATTATTCCACAAAAAAACCCTTCACATTGTGTACAGGAGAGCTAATTAATGGTCTTATAGTACAAAAGTATAGTACAAAGACATGCTATCACTTATCACTGTCAGTCTGGTTCACTCCTCACTGCTGCTTTATAGTAAAAAGCAAATAAAAGAGTATAAATCAATGCATAAATAAATAAAACATGACAAAGCAATATTCAGAATAAAACCCAACACAATTAACATTTCAATTATACCCTTGCTAACAAGAAGACATTTTAAACCCATGACATGAAAAAACAATGCAGGAATTTTACATATAAAGGCTTTCTTACCACTTGCAGTTTCTGGTTTGACTTGAGGAAGGCCTTTTTGCCGACGTTCCCGTTCTTTTTCTCGATCCCGTCTTTCTTGGGATCGAGATCGGGGAGAATGTCGGCGTCTATCCCTGGACCGAGATCTAGAACGTCGATGACGAGACCTTCGAGATCTAGAACCAGATCTAGATCGTCTCCTTTTTGGTGACCTAATGTTTTCATGAAGTTAGAGAATGAACAGTACATAGGAAAAAAACCAGAAAACTTAAGTAGTACATACTAATTAAAAAAAACACAACTGAGTAATTTAATATCTGAATATATAGGAATATAAGAGTATGAAACTCATTTTGAAGATTTTTAATGTCTCAAGTTAGAAAGCATACACAAATAATTTAAACAAAATAAATAAGGTTGTCAGCATATAAAAGTCTCACCTTCACAGTACCTCTGGCAGTATACTAAATTATTTCTGTAGGAAGCTAATGGCAGATATAGTACTATTCTTATCTAGCTTCTTAGTAACAGAAAAGACTTCTGTAATCCAATTATGGCATTACCATGACCTTTGCACTTTGTAGGTTGATAAAGCTGTAAAGGAACTTTCAATGTAGAAGTCTTCTAATACCACATACTGTGTGCCTACATTCTGGCATCTGAGCAACTTAAATAGCAAAAAGGTGTATAAGATAATCTTAGATTTTTTTCAATCAATACTTCTCTTTTTTACACAAATTAGCAATAGTTATACTAAATGTTAAGTTTATTAACACTTAATGTAAATCCAACTTGATTTTAATCTGTCTCCTAAAACATACAAAGTTGGAGAAACATTTTCTATAATTTACCTGGATGCTGACCTCGATCTTGATTTTCTATTATCAGACATATGCCGTTTAACCTCTTGAATACAAGGTTGTTGTTCTACTTCCATTTCCTTAAAACCCAAAACAAAAATCATCATGAAAAAAATGAAAACTACAAAGGCAAGAGGACAAAATCCAAAGGATGCTAAATCAAAAATCTCTTGCCTAGAAGCAATCCTCTTTTGGTTATTTAGGACCAAATTACTAATTCAGTATTGACCATCCATCATCAAAATAAAAATCTTGTACACGGTTTACAAGATTAAAAGAAATATTTCTCTACTTCTACAAGTTATTTGGCCTAAATTACATGCCATATTAATAAGCCATCATCTAAGGTGTGAAGAAAGTACTGGTTAAGGCTTCTACACTCAATCCCCACAGAAACCTATGGAAATTGGTAGTATTATTACATCCACTTCCTAGATGAAAAACTTAAAAGCACAGAAAGAATTTAATATGTGCCCAGGGTCTTTCTTGAGGTATGATGCCATGGCACTCTACCCAGGTGACAAAGTGAGACTCTGTCTCAAAAAGCAGAAATAAGCAAATAAGCAAGCAAGTAAGCAGAAATCTGCATGTGTAAGTCAAGGCAACCAAAAGATAATCTGAGAATGAAATTTTACCTGTTGATGTGGCTTCTGTGTGAGGGGTTCATTTTGTGCCTGAAAAGTGGCTTGGAAAGGTTGAACTGGTGGAGTTGGAGGAATTACAGGCTGAGCCATGGGGGGAAATGGCGGTGTAGGAAGAAATCCAAATCCTGGCATCTGTCCATTAGGAGGAAGTGGAACCTTCCATTTTTAAAGAAAGTGTATGAGTAGAATTTAAGTAATAGCAAAAATAATTTGACAACCTTTAGTTACTTTAAATAAAACTAATATATCTTTAACAAGCTTTGGTAAAGGAAAAGCTACAGTGATACTTGATACTGTTTAACAATTTTCAGAGATACAATCTTTATCCAAGAAACTGTTACATATCAAGTATATATACATTAAAAATCCTGTAACTCTTCAAGAAAAAAATCCTATAACTCATTTCAAAATTATAAATACACAGGTTTGGGCTTGGCATCCATAGCACAGTGGTTATGGCGCAAGCCACATGCACCGAGGCTGGCCAGTTAAATGACAACAACTGCAACAAAAAAATAGCCGGGCATTGTGGCTGGCGCCTGTAGTTCCAGCTACTTGGGAGGCTGAGGCAAGAGAATTGCTTGAGCCCAAGAATTTGAGGTTGCTGTGAGCTGTGACGTCACAATACTCTACTGAGGGGAACACAGTGAGACTCTCTCAATAAATAAATACATATATAGGTTCGGTTTTAAATATTCAAAGAAACACCTTCCTTTAGATAAGGAAGCAATGTGATACACTGAAAAAAATAATCACAAAATATTCTTTCTAAATTTTCAGTAAGTGTTAAAACATTGAACATACCTCACAAGTTTTCTTTTTTTACACACACAGGTTATGTATAACAGAGAAGGGCAGAGTTGAATAATAGCCCCCCAAAAGATATCCAGATTGTAACTCCTGGAGCCTGCAAATTTGTTACCTTACACTGCAAAAGGGACTTTGCAGATATCATTAGTAAGGATCTTATAATGGGCAAATTATCCTCAATTATCTGGGAAGGTCCAATCTAATCACAACGTCCTTACCAAGAGGGAAGGACAAAGGATGGCCAGAGTTAAGAAAAAAAGGGCCAGGTGCTCATGCCCATCATCCCAGCACTCTGGGAGGCTGAGGCAGGTGGACTGCCTAAGCTCACAGGTTTGAGACCAGCCTGAGCAAGAGTGAGACCTTGGTCTCTTAAAAAAAAAAAAAAAATGGCTGGGCATTCTGGCAGGCACCTATAGTCACAGCTACTTGGGAGGCTGAGGCAAGAGATTCCTTGAGTCCAGGAGTTTGAGGTTGCTGTGAGGTATGATGCCATAGCACTCTACCCAGGTGACAAAGTGAGACTCTGTCTCAAAAAAAAAAAGAGTACCTAGAGTACCTCAGAGAAAGCAGAGATAGAGTGATGCTCTCTGATGGGCCCACAAGCCAAGGAATATAGGCAGCCAGGAGACACTGAAAAGGGCAAGGTCTCTCTTCAGAGCCTCCAAAAGAAACCAGTCCTGACAAGTACTAGATTTTAGCTCCCTAAAATTCACTCTGGACTTCTGACCACTAGAAATGTAAGAGAATAAGCTTGTGCTGTCTTACGCCGCTAAGTCTGTGGTAACTTGTTTCAGCACCAAGAAGAACTAAGACAGGCGTAAAACAACCCAATGACAATGGAAGCTCCTACATGCTGGTACCCCTGGAAGAATCTCACATGGTGGCAGGAGGCACAGGTAAGAGGGATCCAGACAGCAAATATGTGTGCAAAGGGCACTAAGTGTGGCGATGGCCCAGAGCTGGAGACAAGAAATGATGGAAATTGACTGCAATGATGGGCAGGGCTAGGTTGCACAGGGCCCTACATTCCTGCTAAGGAGTGAGGATGTCAGCTGATGGTGATTAGGGAGCCAGTGAAAGATGTTAAGCAGGGAAGGGATGGGGTCAGAGCAAAAGCAGTGCCATTTGGATGGAGAGTGGATTCAGGGGATCCATCAGATGGCTGTTGTAACAGGCCTGACTGGAGATGACAAAGACCTGTGTAATGACTTTTGAGGGGCAGCTTCAGTGGGGGATGGAACAGAGCCAAGCCAGAGGATGGTGGAATATGGGAGTGGGGAGAGGGAGGAGTTCAGCATAACAGCCAGGATTTGGGCACAAGGGCCTCTGGGAGGTGCAGAGGATATGGATGTGAAATTAGATTTAGAGGGGAAATGGGTAAGTTTATCTCTTTTTTTTGAGACAAGAGTCTCACTCTGTTGCCCAAGCTATAGTGCTGTAGCATCAATCTAACTCACAGCAACCTCAAACCTCTAGATTCTAGCAATCCTCTTGCCTCAGCCTCCTGAGTAGATGAGCCTATAGGTTCCTGCTACAATACCCAGCTAATTTTTGACAGATGGGGGCTCGCTCTTGTTCAGGCTGGTCTCAAACTCCTGAGCTCAAGCGATCCTTCTGGTCTCCCAGAGTGGTAGGACTACAGATGTGAGTCACTGTAATTAGTCTTCATATTTTAAATAAGGATTATAAGGCTTGGAGCCTGTAGCTCAGTGAGTAGGGTGCCAGCCACATATACTGAAACTGATGGGTTCAAGCCTGGCCAGAGCCTGCTGAAAAACGGACAACTGCAACCAAAAAATAGGCAGGCCTTGTAGTGGGCGCCTGTAGCCCCAGCTACTCAGGAGGCTGAGGCAAGAGAATCGCTCAAGCTCAAGAGTTTGAGGTTGCTGTGAGCTGTGACGCCTCAGTACTCTACCCAGGGTTACAGCTTGAGACTCTGTCTCAAAAAATAAATTAATGAATAAATAAATAGGGTTATAAAATACTTTTTGAACTCGATTCATTAAGTCATTAAAATCATATCATTTTCATATTACCATATAGACGGAATGGATCAAACACAATACAGGTAACAGAAAATAACATTGTGAAGAGATTTATCAGAATAGTTTCTAAACTAAGGCCATAAGGCAGTATTTCCCAAAGCTAGTTGTAGAACAGAATCACTGCAGAATTTAAAAAACAGATTTCCTAGAATGATGGTAGCAGTGGAGGGCCAGGATGTGTATTTTTAAAAAATATCCCTCTCCTTGTCCCCATAATTTAGACGTATAGCCAAGTTTAAAAAACTCTGACTCAGAGAATTTACTGGAACACATCCAACGAACAACTCTAACTTCCCACAACCCTTCAGTGTGCTATGTATGCTTCTTTCATTGCAGCTTTTAAACTATATCCCTGAATGTTGAGAACTGAAAGCCCTCTAATGTATCTAATCACACAAATTACAGAAAAGGCCCCTGAAAAGGAAATAGCTGTGTAACTAAGTATGTCAGACTATAAAACCATAATCTCTCTCTAAACATTTTAACTAAAATACCTATTTCTAAAATATGAACATGTAATATTTAGCATACTTGTTTTAATTAAAGCAAAAAGCAACTCAAAACAGTTATACATTCAACAACTTTTACGGAAGGAGGAGTATTACTTAACCAATCACATAGCTATATAGTGTTCTGTGAAGTACAAACCATACAATGTAATTAACAGATGTTGAATTATTAAAACTCAACTGCAAGAAAAATGCTTGTACCTGATGGTGCATTGGATCCTGTTGTATTCCCATCATTCGAGGTTGAAACTGATCCATATTTTGATGCTGTGTGTATGCTGGCTGCTGCATGCCATCTCCAGGAAATCCACTAAAAATAAGGCAAGTAATCTTTTTTACCCATTCAAAAGCCCAAGACCCTCAGCCACATTCATACTACAGAAACATAGACTACTGTTGAGGATTCATTAGTAATCAACATTTTAAAAAATCATATGTAGCATATTTATCCATTTACTAATCTATACACTCAGTATTATGCCCAACATGAAAGCCACTTTTTTATCAGGGGGAAAATCTATAATATCACAAATTTTACAAAACAATGACTCCAATGAAAATTGTTTTGATTGCTAAATGTTACTTAGAACATGCTTTACAATTCTCTATTTACCAAAGAATTTAAAAAAGAAAGAAACTCACAATGGTGCCTGTGGAGGAGGAGAGGCAGCAGTGGGGGCGGCGGCGGCGGCGGCAGCAGCAGCAGCAGCAGCAGGCACAGTGGTGGTGGATGTGGGAGGCACAGCAGCAGCAGCAGGTGCTGTCGTGGTGACAGCAGCAGCATCCTCTTTCTTTGATTCTTCCACAGCTTCAGGCTCGTCATCATAATCAAATCTATCAAGCAGCTTCTGAAGAGAGTATGTCAATATTCCATTTTAAAACTGAGATAGATTCACTTCACAAAAATATATTTACCACTATCTATAACCCCACCATATTGTCATGTTCGATTTCATTTTCCCACATGCCCCTGGGGACTGTGTTGCACAGACATAACCAATTTTTACACAAATGCCATTTTGGAAAAAATACAAAGTTTAATTTTGCCTTCCTTCCCAAATTATAACTACAGTATTTTTTTTTTGACTGTTTCTCTAATTTCTATCTGCTTATTTCCTAATTACTTTAGTAGCACATGTAACTTTCTAAAATATTCATTTACCTCCTAGACTAAAAACTTTTAGAACTTTGTGCACATGAAAATGGATCTACATTTCAGTCAGCTATAAAATGTGAAAAAAAAAAAAAAGGACTATCTTACCCAATCACTACAAAGGCATACAGAAAATGTCCACATCCTATCTGCTCAAGAATATACAAATATGTGAAACAGAAAAACAAAAGAGAATGGTATAGGACAGGGACACAAAGATGTCTCACCACTTGTTCACTAGCTGCTTTCTTAAAACCTTTCGACTTTCATTAAAAAAAAAAAAAAATCATGTCACTTTATGAGATCAGATGTCCAGAAGAACAGCAATTTAAAAATAAGACTTAGTCAGAATGGAAAGAAACATATTAGACACATACTAACAGTTTTCAGATTACAGACTTCATCATCCCAAGAACCCTACAAGGGAGATAAGAGTCTCTTCACAGGCAAACTAAGGCTCAGATTGTAAAGAAACATCAAAATTACAGAGTTGGTGAATGGTGTAATCAGGATGTGGAGAATGGTCTTTTTAACTTCAAAGCCCTCAGTCCCTGGCCAGGAACAAGCCATCTTTTCTTTCAAGCTGTGCCCATTCTGCTCATGTATTTCAACCTCAAATGTATCAATTTGTGCAGTTCTATAATAGTTATGCCCATAAATTTTGGTTCTACTTTACTGAACAACAGATTCTACATTAGGAAGGGAAATCCTTTCCTTGGACAACACAGCATATAGGACTAAACCAGTGTTCAGAGTGCTTTAGGACAGAGCTAACTTGAGGTTTTTTCTTTGTAATTCTAGGTCAAGCAATTCAAAGTTTTTATAGGATTCCTTTTCTAAAACTTGGTGAAACAAACATTGACCAACTCACTTAAGGTAAAACACTAGACAAATTATAATTCAAGTTAATAAGATAAAGATGCTATCATGGCTTTTACTCAGTATTTTTCTCAAAGTCCTTGCTATCAGCACAATAACAAAAAAAAAAAAAGAAACAGGCATGGATAGATATTAATTAAAGAAGTTATATTTAGCAGCTAGCTACCTAGACAATTTAAAAGCACCAACTAAAAAACAAAGTATTAATGCCATGACCATTTTTCTTTTAGTGACAAGTTCTTACTCTGTTCTCCAGACTGCAGTGCAGGGTCATGACAGCATCTCACTACGGTCTTGAGTTCCTGGCCTCAAACAATTCTATCCTCTCAGCCTCCCAAAGTGCTGGGATTATAGGTGTGAGCCATTGTGCCCAGTCACTATGACCATTTATAAGATAAAACACTGTTTTTATACATAGCGTTATCATTAACCATTAAAAATGAAAGAAGAACATATTAAGATCTCTAACAAGGAGAGATTTTAAGTAAAAGGAGATTCCGTATGAGAGGCTATCAGTACTTCCTAAATTAATAGATAAATTCAAAGGAATTCTAACATCTGGAAAAATATACTGTAATGGTTAATTTTATCTGTCAACCTAGCTAGGTAATACATTGCCCAGTTATTTGGTCAATTACCAATTTACATGTTGTTATGAAAGCGTACCTTAGATGAGACTAACATTTAAATCAGCCAACTGTGAGTAAAGCAGACTTGTCTCCATAATGAGTGAGCCTTAATCAGTTGGAGGCCTTAAGAATAAGAACTAAGGTTTCTTAAAGAAGGAATTCTCCTCAAGACTATAATATAGAAACCCTGCCAGAGTTTTTAGTCTGCTGCCCTGTGGAATTCAGACTCCAACCTAAATGTCTAGTCTACTGACTTGTTCACAATTTTAACAACAAATTTCTTAAGATAGACCTCTCTTTCTAGCTAAACAGATACAATTATTGGTTGTGTTTTTCTGGAGACCCCTGACTAATACAAATCACCAAGAATAACCAAAGAAAGTTTGAAAAAAGAGTAACAGAATGTATGTGGAAGTGAGGGGGGCATAGGAGAGGCAGGAAAGCTAGAAATGAAATATGGTATATATGTTACAAGTATTTCAACCATTACGATGCAGAAATAAACAAATATATTAGTGGCATAGAACAGTGTCCAGAGAGATAGAATAAGAAACATACAGGAATTTGTGAATGAAAAGCAGTGAGGGAGAATTATTTTCAAAAATGTTAAGATTTAACTATGTTGAACCATAATCTAAAATAGATTACAGAGGCACTAAAGAGAAAAAACAAACAAAAATATAAAAGTACTAAAGAAAATATAGAATTATTTTTCATTTCTCTCTCTTTTTTTGAGACAGAATTTCACTCTGTCACCCTCAGTGGAGTACTGTGGCATCACAGCTCACAGCTACCTCAAACTCTTGGGCTCAGGTGATCTTCTTGCCTCAGCTTCTTGAGTAAATGGGACTGCAGGTGCCTGCCACAATGCCTGGCTATTTTTAGAAATGGGGTCTTGCTCTTGCTCAGGCTGATCTCCAATTCCTGAACTCAGACAATCCACCTGCCCTGGCCTCCCAAAGTGCTAGGATTACAGGATGAACCACCATGCCCAGACTTTAGAATTATTTTTTTAATACAGATAGGGAGAGTCTTGCTAATCACATTGAATAAAAAACCTAATAAAACCACAAGTATAAGAATTTATGTTCACATGTACACAGAAATCAGTTTGAAAGAATATACATAAACAAATCTGTTCAAACTATAGTTAACAAGTTTCTGTATTATGTATTTTCTTCCCCTGTAAGCATATATTCCTTTTTTACTCAAAAAATTCACTCAATCTTCTGTTAATCAGTAGCCACCAATAAATCACTAAGATATAATGAAAACCAAAATTTACTACATGGATTTTTAATTTGGACTAACCAACAGTAAAGTTCCTCTATCTTATAAAAGGCAAGAGTGGAGCTGTTTGGGTTAAAATTTCAACAGGAAGCCCTCAGCTGTCCATGTTCAGCAGACCCATATTCAGCAGACCCATATTCTTGTTGGTAGCTTCCTTAACATGCCGCCTTAGGAACCAAAAGGTATAACAGAGCAGCTGAAAGACACTGGAACAACCCAAACTCTCACATTATAGATATAGTAACTAAGATTTTTACAGCAAAAAAATTAAAAGTAACATAAAAGATTATTAGTAGGCTAGGCGCCTGTAGCACAGTGGTTCAAGTGCCAGCCATGTACACTGAGGATGGTGGATTCAACTCCAGCCCGGGCCGGCTAACAACAATAACTGGAACAACAACAACAAAAAAGCCGGGTGTTACAGTGGGCGCCTGTAGTCCAGCTACGTGGGAGGCGGAGGCAAGAGAATCACTTAAACCCAAGAGTTTGAGGTTGCTGTGAGCTGTGACACCACAGCACTCGAGGGCAACACAGTGAGACTGTCTCCAAAAAAAAAAAAGACTTATCAGTAGTGGAATGGCTAAAGTGTAGTACATTCATTGGAATACTGTAGATTATATGCATTCAGTATAAATGTAGATCTAAATTCACTAAACTTTAACAACAGTAAAAAAAGAGACAAGCACATTCAGACCAAAACAAGCAGGTATAGAAAAGCACATGAATGTAGGAAATTAATTCTCAAAAGATATACAGCGAAGTTACTATAGTAATCTCCAAGTATGGAGGTAATGAATTTTCTTCTTTTTACTCCCTGAAAATTGAGTATGTATTACATTTAAAACCAAGAAAAATAATTAGTATGTTGATGTTGAGGGATAAAATAGTTCAAATCACAAAACAATTCATAAAAAAAATATAGACGGGATAACTTCCACAAAACATGTTGAGCAATAAAAATGGTGGGGCAAGTTAAATGTAAGAGAAGCATACCTTGTCAAATGTAGTCTTTTGTTCAGGTGGGGGGAAAGCAGTTTTTTGCTCAGGTGGTTGTGTAGGGGTTGTCTTTAACTGAGCTGTGATAGCCTGAACCTGAGCCATCACAGCATTGTCAAGGGCAGGAGATTGTGGTTTTGGAGGCTGCTGAAAAGTCTGAAGGATCTGCTGAAGCTTAGAGAAAGGGAAGACTGATAAACCACACAACAAAGTATAATCATAGCATCAAAAGTTAATTTAGTTAAAAAAAAAATCTTAAAGGTGACTCAAAATAGTATAGGCAGAGTAAATGGGGAAAAAAACCCTCCTGTAACTCATGGTTAAGTTTGTTGTTATAAATATATGTCACGTAAGGTTAAAAACATATGCTGACAAATTAAATGATATAAAATGATGGTTCATGAGAAGAGAAAATACACTAAATTGTGAGGAAGATAAATATAAGTTTTCTAGAAAAATGGAAAAATTCTCTCCAATCCAAATAATTTTGAAATCAATCAGAAATGCTAGAATTGTTAGCGACATCAGCCACTTAGAAGTTCTCTTTGAAGAGGCACTGCTATTTCTAAGTGTACTATTCCCTTGTTTTTCACTTTTGCATTTTCCCTATTACTCCTATGTCATTATCTCCCTCATGGAGGCTTTTCTGGTTGAAAAGTAGATGTTTTCTCCCCTGAATGTGTTCATTAATGAGGAATGGAAAAAAAGAATTGACAAGAGTACCTAACCCAGCAAACAATTTAATCATAGAACAAACATTTTACCTGTTGGCCTTGAGTTGTCTGAAAAAGTTGAGCCACAGCAGCAAAAGCATCAGAGCTGGGCAACTGTGGTACAGTTGGTACAGAGTTTGGAGTGGCTTGTGGGAGTTCAGAAGATACTTTTACTGGAGGTGGTGGTGAACCTAAAAAAGAAAAGGTCATTAAAGCCTAAGAAAATACCTGCCTACAAGTTTATCTTTTTAACTCCATCAAGCTTCTTTGCTAAAAATAAAATTCCATCTAGTTTTACAGTAAAATATATAGTTTATAGTACTATAGCTTATAACAAGTATCAGAAATGTATTATTTTTATTGGAAAAGGAATTATTGGAAGAAAAAATCATACCTTCTAAGATGGGAGTTCAAGTTTCCTTCTGAAAGAAACATTCCTCCAGTACAGACAGACTCTAAACCTTTCATACACATCAAGTTATACCATTATCTAAGCTCACAGATATAGTTGACTATACCTTCATTGTTGGTAACATTTTCTGCTACTGGGGCAGCATTACTGGTTCCTGCCGCCATATCCAAAAGAGGTTGAATAATTTCAATTTTGAATACTCCATTTTTTTGCCAAAGATTCAACACACGAACTATTTTACTCTGTAATGTGTGAGAAAATATGAATATACAGTGAGTATTTGTACAAATCATGCATTATACCTCACACAAAAAAGACCCTCTGCCCCGAGGATAACATTTTCATATTATATCTGTTTCTTTTGTTTGTTTGTTTGTTTTTTATGTCTGTTTCTTAAAAAGAAAAAACTCCATCAGAATTACAACCTGGTTAAACTACTCTAGCCTTTCTTCCATGGTATAATCTAGAGTGAGAAACAGAGGTGAAATATAGTCCTAAAGAATAAAAAGAAATATATTACCTGATGCTTTCATTATATTTTACTTATGGTTACAAATAAACGTCATTGACAAAAGTTATCTTAGAGAATAAATGAATAAAAAATAATTTCTTCAGAATATTTATAACAGCTAAAATATTTAAGTAAATGCTCTGTAATCCTAAGTTGTTTTATGTCATATAATATGACGGAGATCCAGAGATGATGCGTTATTCATGTATGAAACTTCTATCTCCCACTTAAGGAATCACCTTGGCTTTTTGGTACATTTTCCCCACAGGAACACTTTTCCCAGAATGTAAACAAAAAAATTGTTAACACTCAAGTTTATATGCCATTTATTGTAAATATCTCCATTCTTCAATTCTCTGACTTTGTTTACCAGTGTAATTTCCCCACCTATTTACAGGTCAGTTACTGTATCTGTAGTGTGTTTCTACCCTTGTATAGTATACTGCAAAGCCAGCTGGAATAAGCAAGAATCTGAGATGGGCACTGCCTTTCCCTACTGCAGAAGTTCTTCATCACTAACTACACAAGTACATCTTTCCTTAAAGCAAGATGAAGCTCCTTTCACATACAGGGTGGCCATAAAGTGCCTTTGAAATTGCACATGAACTTTATGGCCACTCTGTACATTTAAAAATTTTTTATTTTATTGTGGTGAGAACACTTAATCTGAGACCTACTTTCTGAACAGATTTAAGTGTATGACATCTAACTGTAAGTGCAATGTTATTCAGCAGACCTCTTGCACTTACTCATTTTGCTTAACTGAAACTTTGTACCAGTTGATAAGCAATTCCCCATTTCCCCCTTCCCTTAATCCCTGGTAACCCCCCACTTCCCTCTTTGATTCTATAAATGGTTCCTCTTATATTGCAACAACATTCCTGAAGGACTTCACAAGAAAGTATTAATAGATATAAAATGAGAATTGAAGAAAAACTTGTGTTTTATTTCAAGCTCACAGAGATCACTAAATGAAGATCTTATTTAGCAATACAGTAGGATTCAAACATTTAATACACATTTAAATGAATAGAAAAATAAAAACAAAATCAATGAGAATACAAGTTTTAATTTAATAATTAACTATACCTTATCTTCAGATGGACAAAGATATAAGTACTGGAATGTGGCAGTTATGTTTTTAGAGAATCTTGGCCCAAAAACATCTTTATCAGTTCCAAACTGATGACGAGACTGTCGCACAATTGAGTCAATTACATATAATCCTGGAACCTTGTATTCTGGTTTACACTAGAAGGATAAAGTTGTAAAGTCAGTGTAACAAATGCCTGTAATCCCAGCACTCTGGGAGACCAAGGTGGGACGATCGCTTGAGGATGGGAGTTTGACACAAGCCTGAACAAAGCAAGACCCTGTCTCTACTAAAAAAAGAAAAATTAGTCAGGCTTTGTAGCAGGTGCTTATAATCCCAGCTACTCTGGAGGCTGATGCAGGAGGTCAGTGAGGTTGCTGTCTAGCTTGGGCAACAGAGCAAGACTGTCTCAAAAATAAATAAATGAATGAATAAATAAAGTCACAACTGGACACCCATTAATTTCACATTTATAAAACTTTATACAGGGTGTCCAGAAAGTTTATGTGCAATTTAAAACAGTTGAGCTATATCCACTATATCTGTTTAAAAATTACTCAAATACTTTAGCTCTCTAATTGGCTAACTTGTCAAATTTCCCACATCTATACAAAACATTCTCTTGGTAATAAGCAAATCCCTAATATTTTATTCTTCCGATTCCTCTACCTCCCCACACACAGTGTCTCAGAATTGACATTACTTTATCAATCCATAAGGCACTTCCATGTGAATTCATTATGATAGTCTTTACTCCAATTCACTCTGCTCAAAAAAATAATTTTTACCTTTTAAAATTATAAAACTTTTAAACACACCAATTTCAATTCTATTAAGGTATAATACCAAATAAATAAACTAAATTAAATTAAAAAACAAATTTTAACAAGTCATTTCCGGTCAATTGTTAATCAACAAAGATAAAAAGAATAGCACAGAAACAGGCACCTACATGAGTTTATAGTGGTAATGGAAGCAGGCACGACCCGTTATGGAAGTCAATTTTGCAATAAAGCAAGTTCGCATTAGATCAACCAATTCTATGTTTAGGAATTTATGCTAAAAGCATTGTGTATAAAAAGTAAAAAATAAGAAATATCTAATTTGGCCCATAGCTCAGTTGGCAGGGCACCGGCCACATACATCTAGGGTGGCGGGTTTGAACCTGGCCCGGGCCTGCTAAGCAACAACAACAGCTGCAATCAAAAAACAGACAAGCCTACGTTGTAGCGGGCCCCTGTGGTCCCAGCTACTTGGAAGGTTAAGGCAAGAGAATCGCTTAGGTTTGAGGTTGCTGTAAGCTGTGACAACATGGCACTCTACCCAGGGCGACAGCTTAAGACTCTGTCTCAGAAAAAAAAAAAAAGAAATATCTAACCATATGGGGCATCCTGGTAACAATGATACAAAGAAATATTTTGCAAACTGTGCATGATAAACTCAACAGGAAATGGAGGTTAACAACCAATATTATCTTTTTTATATGTACATAAATAATACATAGATCCAAATATAAATATTGCAGTAATCTGGAGGCAGTAGCATATAGGTAATTTTAGGTTTTTTTCCCTTTATTTAAATTTGTACTTTAACTACTATGAAAAACTTTTACTATTTCTTTGACCTGCTGGACCTCTAACTTTTATCCTTAAGCCAGTATGCACAAAGGGCTGTTTAGAGACATTTCCATGAACATTTGTCAGTATGTACTACATGTCATAGCACCAGGTCAAGAGTTAAGAGACCTTAAGTATGTTCTTAGTCTGGTACTGAGACAGATGTGTGCTAGTCAAACAGATATAAAAAAAGACAACTACAGAACTGAATAAAGTGGTTTAATTATGATTGAGCAGGAAAAAGTTTGAAACTTTAACAACTAATTTCATGTGAAATACTCAATATGCAAAGTAGACCAGACAAAGAGTAAAGCAAGTACTTCAGGCGTAGACAAGGGTCCTGTCCAACAGAAAAAAAAACACACTGATGTGAGTTGAGTTTTAAGCACTTAGTAAGTCTCAATCCATGGTACTGTTACAAATGTGTTTTTAAATTTCTAATAATTAAAGAGAACCAGTACTTTTTTGTAGAGTGGCTTTAGAAGCAAACATCCAAATTATAATTTACAAAGTAAATTACAAATAAACATCATAACTAAAATGAGGTAATAATAAAAGTTACCTTTTTGATGAACTTTTCTACTATTTGAACCACATGCTTATAAAGCTGAAAAGAATAAAAGAAAATTACTGTTCAATCTACATTTCTCATTTCTTATCACTAGAAAATACTTAAAACCTTGAAATCTGTACAGTTTAAATAATTATCAAGATAATACTGACTGGACCATGAGAAATAACCTATAATCCATAATTGAAAAAGTCTTTGTAATAAACCAGAAAGGAATAAACTAAAACAGAAAACTATAAAAATCCCCCCAAACAGAAGTCCTTTGCTTAAGGCTTTAAGTCAGTAAAGCTTCATAAAGCAGGATAGTAGGCAACCTTATGAGAAGGGTAAGACCAAATGGAGTCAGAACTAAACAACACAGTTTCTAAAATGAGCCATTTATTAAAAGTGTGATCTTGGGCTAGGCACAGTGGCTCACACCTGTAATTCTAGCATTCCAAAAGGCTGAGGTGGCTGGACTGTTTGAGCTCAGGAGTTTGAGACCAGCCTGATCTAGAGCAAGATCCTGTCTCTACTAAAAACAGAAAAACTAGCTGGGCATGTGGCTACTCGAGAGGCTGAGGCAAGAGTATCACTCAAACTCAGGACTTTGAGGTTGCTGTGAGAGCTATGACACTACCACACTCTACGCAGGGCAACAGAGTTAAGATTTTGTCTCAACAAATATAAAAAATCAAATGCGATCTTGGTAAGATATTTAATTTCATAGAACTTGAGTTTTGTCTCATTTTATTAAATAAAAATGAAGCTAAATACTTAGCTGGTTTATTACAATGACTGAATAAACTAAGAAGAAACTGCTTTGAAACAATATTTTACAATACCAAAGTATATAGTATTATCAGGAACTTTCATCAAAAACTGATTAGTGCTCTTTGATTCAGGTCTGAATTAACTGAATTCTGGTATGTTTAACAGATACATTTTCAAAATTTCAAAAACATTTCTCAAATTGAATATATTTACTTTGTTCTTACCTTAATAGCTTTAATAGCAGCTTTAGTGATGAGAATCATCTTGGCTCTAGAGATGGGAGGTTTCATATCCATAAGTGAAAAAAGCTTAAAAAAAAAAAAAGAAAAAAAAACATAAAAGGTAAATTTAGAGGTCAACACTCCCTGTTTTACAAAGATCTCTGTGATCTATTAATAAGAGAACAAGAAACTTTTGGGAATAGAAGTCTATAATCTGGCTAGAAAGTAAAGAAAAAAAATCATAAACCTAGAGGTGAAAACATCAAGAAATCTTCAAAACTTGTAACAAAAAAAATTTGTGAAACTTTACCCAACAACTCAAAAATGATTTGAATGGAAACACACTATATTCCTAACCTGAATGTGGCGATACTGTAACTCCCATCAGTACTTAACACAATTTCAATCCAAAATTCACTGATATTTTTGAAGAACTTCAAATAATTCTAAGGTTCATTTGGAGAAACACATGTATAAAAATTGGGCAAGACATTTCATAGGTCATTATAAAGTTCCAATAATTTGTAGTGCTAGTATAAGAATTCATAATTTTATTTAGTCACAAATAAAAATAGCCCATTATTAAAAGGGTTACACCAAATTTAGGAAAGCTCACAATAATAAATCCACAGCAATCAGATGCTCCCTGAGACTTAACCACATTTTTATACTCCTCCCAAAGTTCTGAATCTAAACAAAACATAACCAGAGTCCACAGAGGATTAAAAAGATAAAATCCTGACATTAATATGTTACTGTCTAGCTTCTTAAGTTCTTTTCTTTGTTTTGTTTATTCATAGATACACACACACCTGGGACTTCTACAATTTTCAGCTTTTTCAATACTACAGATGCAACAGGAATACAGATCCCAATAATGATAATTTTTAAAAAGGCACGGTGTCTAGCTCGGCGCCTGTGGCTCAAGCGGTTAAGGCGCTAGCCACATACACCCTAAGGTGGCGGGTTCGAATCCCCAGCCTGGGCCCGCCAAACAACGATGGCTGCAACCAAAAAAAAAAAAAAAAAAATGGCTGAGGCAGGAGACTTGCTTGAGCCCAGGAGTTGGAGGTTGCTGTGAGCATGATGCCATGGCACTCTACCCAGGGGGATAGCTTGAAGCTCCGTCTCAAAAAAAAAAAAAAAAAAGGCACGGTGTCAGATATAACCAACATAAGACATTCCAAGTAGAAAACATGGATTTTTTTCCTCCAAATAATATCAAGATATAGAAAATGGGAAAAACAGTAAGATATTAACCCAGAAAATCATTTTAATAAAGGTTTTTTAAAATAAGGGCCTGATTCTTCACCCTTTCACTAACGAAAAAAAAATTCTCCTTGAAAATAAGTGCTCACTAACTGAAAAACAATTAGAAAATAGGAATCTCTGAAGTAATATAAATCAGCTCTGCACCTGTCCCTCAGCGGCCAGGGCTCCAGCCACATACACCAGAGCTGGTGGGTTTGAATCCAGTCTGCTTAACAGCGACAACAACTATAACCAAAAAATAACTAGACATTGTGGCCGGCACCTGTAGTCTCAGCTACTTGGGAGGCTGAGGCAAGAGAACTGCTTAAACCCAAGAGTCTGAGCTTGCTATGAGCTGTGGCGCCACAGCACTCTACCCAGGGCTACAGCTTGAGACTCTGTCTTAATAATAAAACAAAAGGAATAAATAACATAAATCAATAAGAAACTAAGGAACAATTTGTAATATTTCAACTTAAACACTAAAAAAGATAAACAGTGCATGAGTCATAAAATATGGCATACATTTGTAAAAGATATATTCTGGCTAGACAGGCGCACCTCTGTAATCCCAACACTTTGGCAGGCTGAAGAGAGATGATCCCTTGAGGCTAGGAGTTCGTGATCCTAGGAGCTTATGATTACACCACTGCACTCTAGCCTGGGTGACAGAGCAAGACCCTGTCTAAATAAAAGAAAGCTTGAAGTAAATTTTAACAAAGCCCAAGCGAGAGCTAATATTTATCAAATGCCCCAAACAGCACTTCCTTATCACTTCACAAGTAAGCAACTCAATGAACTATAAATATAAAAACAGCCAAATAAGCACAAAAGACAGACTAGTGTAGCTTCTGAAGACTCCCTAGTCTATATTTAAATTATTAGAATTTATTTAAAATATTAAAGTACAGACTATCCCAATACCATATAGCAGCAAAACCACCACTCAGGCATAAGATCGGAAAGAACCTTCAGATGCTATTATCTAAGAGACAATCGTGGGCAGCGCCTGTGGCTCAGTGAGTAGGGCACTGGCCCCATCCACCAAGGGTGGCAGGTTCAAACCCAGCCCCAGCCAAAATGCAACAACAACAAAAACAGCTGGGCCTTATGGTAGGCACCTGTAGTCCCTGCTACTCGAAGGTTAAGGCAAGAGAATCACCTAAGCCCAAGAGCTGCAAGTTGTTGTGAGCTCTGACACCAGAGGCCTATTACCCAGGATGACAAAATGAGATACTGCTCTAAAAAAAGAGAGAGAGAGACAATCGCTAAGGTAGATCTGAGATGCCTTCAAAGGGTTTACATCTGTTTTAAACATGATGTCCAGAAAATAGATCTGAACTAATAATGTGTTAATTCTAGAGCTCACATTCCCTAATAGCATACTAATACCCTTAAAGAGTGCTGCTTAATGACTAAACTTGTGCAGAGACCACTAACCATGAGGGGGAATACAGAAAGAAAAAAAAAAAATCAGGCAGGCACCTGTGCCTGTGTATTTTATTGATTCAGGGATAACAATGAAACATAATGAATTTAACTTAGGATGCCTACTAAATATCCAGGCAAAAATATGGATCTTGGATACAGAAGAGTTGTAAACTAGAAACTAAAAGGTTATATAGATCAAAGCTTTGAGAATGGGTGATTGAGAGCTTGTAGTTAAGAAGGGAACTAAGAATATATACCTACGTAGGGTATACCAAAAATCCCAATGCAGCAAAGAAAAGAGCAGGACAAAATAGAATCCCAGAAAATTAAAGGCAGTTAGCACAAATGCTACAAGAGGTTAATTAGGATGCAAACCCCAAATCTTGTTCATCTGGCAACTAGGTAGATGCAAGGGACATCAGTTTTTTGAAGGGATTACAAATTCCAATGGTTTTAAGGAAGAATGAGTGGCACGTGAGGAAGCAGAAATGCATTTTTTTGGCTCATTTTTCATTCATTCTACAAATACCGGAGAGCTTGGTATGTGGGAAGCTCTGCCCAGTGAGGAGATGGTTAGCTTTATTGATGATCACCCTTGTATCTTAGATTTAAAGTCTCTTTTTTTTTTTTGGTTACACTCCTGAGCAGCTGGAACTACAGGCAACTGTCATCATGCCTGCCTAAATTTCTTTTCAGATGTCTTTTATGCTTTTACAAAATCTTACAGCTATGAGTTTGTATTTGATATAATTTATGAAGAAAAACACTATAGGAAAATATTGACATTTCAAATTTGGAGGTTTAAAAAAATTACCTTTTAAGGATCATTGAACATTACTCATATTTTACTGACTTCTTCAAAGCATAAATCCATCAAATGGTCTCTACCCTTCGCAACACAAAAAAGTTTCCCTGATATCTACGTCAGATTTTCCCTGGGTAAATAGAGACCCAGAAATTATGCTGATATGCTTTATATAAAGTGATATAAATTAATATGCCTTCCTGATAACCATGTAACTAATACTGCCCGTTTGGACAGAAATACAACACTAACTGCCTTTGTGGGAAGCCAGATTTTAGAAGTTCAATTTATAGACGACGGCACTGAGGCTCAACAATCTGCCCAAAGCCATTAAAGCAAATTAAATATTAGAATTCAATCAGATCTGTAATCTATAGTATCTCAAAACTTAAATTTTTTTCAGTAAGTACCTAATAATAAATTATTTAAAATGTATCAGCACTGAACCATAGTATACAGACATTAAAGATGACAATAAGGATAATACAGCTATGTTAAATGAAAAAAATATGCAATGTAGACTCAAATTAGAAGATAATATATTAACATAGTTGTTACAAGGGGTTGGACCTGGTAATTTTTTTTTTTTTTTTTTTGAGACAGAGTCTCACTATGTCTTACTGTGTCACCCTTGGTAGAGGGCAGTGGCGTCACAGCTCACAGCAACATCAAACTCTTGGGCTTAAGCAATTCTCTTGCTTCAGTTATCCAAGTAGCCACTGGGACTACAGGTGCCTGCCACAACGCCCAGCTATTTTGTTGTTGTTATTCTTGTTTAGCTGGTCCAGGCTGGGTTCCAACTTGCCAGCCTCATTGCATGTGGCTGGCACCGTTACACTGTGCTATGGGCACAGAGCTCCAGTGATTTTTTTTTTAAATAAAAAAATAAGTGGCACAGAGATATAAAGTAATGTGTCCCAGCAAGTAACAAGTTAGGGACAATATAAACTACTAAAATATTTAATTGTCAATTTCTTGATACTTAAATGGCCCTACAATTTTATACTAAATGTGCTTACTTATGGAGGAAAAACTGCATCCTTTAACGATCAGAATAGTGATCCAGTTTCAATGTCACAGTACTTAAGACCAATACTATGTGTACTGTTTTTATGTCTTTAGAACTCAATTTTATCTGTGGGCATAAGGGAGAGCTTTCAATAGGCATGTTGTATAGCAAAGATCTGCTTTTTACTGTACCTAGGTCTGAGTTTGATTTCTCTCATCTTTAAAACAAATACTGTACTGTTTTCTTCATCAAACAGTTAATTAAACTAGTTACCAAATGAAGTATCTAAACTCTAAAAAAATCAATGTTTAATAAGTGATAGCTTAATGAACCTCTCTTTTCTTGGTCTCTGCTCCCCCCATCCCCAATATACTGACCTCTGACTTTTATTTTCCTTAATTAAAAAATCAATTGTACTGTTCAAAAATACTATTGTATTGGTTTTGTTTTCTATTTATGTACAGTTTTTCTCATCTAAAAACAAAGTAAACTTGTTAGCTGTGAATAACTTACTACTGATTCCTTACCTTATCTGTGTCTATAGCAAAGGCATAAATTAATAATCTTAAAATGAATTGTCAGTCACCAATACTGCCTGAATAATCTCTTAGAAGTAAATAACCTTGTAGCAGTCTAAGATTTTTGTTATAGTTACTGATTTTTCATATTAATTTGTTAGAGTAATAGTCAGAACATAGGTTCAATAATCACCTTGTCAATGAAATCTTGGCACTACCACTTGCTAGCTATGAGAATTTATTTCACCATCTGTAAAATGGGGACAATAATAATTCTTACTTATTAGGGGAAGTAGAAGAATTAAAGAACACATATAAAAGCACTTAGTGTAGCACCTAGCACAGAATCAATATAAAATAGATGTTAATTATTATTGTCACTACAGTTTTGTTGAAAAAAAATACAATCCTAGAGATAAGTCATAGCAGTGTTTTACAAACTATGGGTTTGGGATCCATGAATAAATTGTAAAAATGAGCTTAACAGGTGATTAAAAACAACTTTTTTTTTAGTGAATGACAGTAAAAAATAAAACAGTACGATACACAGTATGGTAAACATTGTTTCATAAACTTCTCAGTTTTTTTGTGTGGGTTACCTATGCTCAAGCACCTGACTTTGATTGCAAAATGTAATTCTTACCATGTGGATCATGCTCAGAAAAATATGAAAGCTAATAACCCAGAGAGAAAAATTCTTTTTAGAAATGAGGAAAATAAGGCAAAATTGATGCCATGTAGATTCCTTCAAACCATTAATAAATTCTTATGGACAAACTGCAAGAAAAAAGCATTGCCATGTCAGGAAAAAATGTCCTATTTTCCAATCAAGTTTAGAAAACACACAGTAGTATACACAGAGTAGATAAGAGATGTAAAGATAATTCAGGCACTAGTTATATCTGACCAGCATCCAATCTCAGTAAACATCTCTCCAGAAAATAAACTTATCAGCTTTATGTGTGTATTATAAAGTCTGAAAACCATAACATTTAGTATAATTCTAACAAAACCTACTAGTGAAAAAATCCAGACATTGGAGTTTTCTAGAGAGCCTCAAAAAGATCTGGTTTTAAAACTGGGTCTGCCATGTAGACGGTTCTAGACAAATTAACATCTCTATAAACAGTAGTATCCTCATTTATAAAAAGGAAATACTAACACCTACTTGACAGATATTCAGTTTCAGTGAGAACTAAATGACATTTTGTAAATGCAATGATCAGTATTACTACTCAGCAGAGGGTAAGAATTTACTATTAGGTGTAATGCTTTCCTGTCATCATAACTAGTATTTAAAATTAATGTTATCTATCAATGAAAAAATAAAAGTGTCAAAGCAGCCAAAGAAAATCATGAAATCCTGCTACATAAACAGTACCAGAAGCCCTCAGAAGGCATAAGACTCTAGAAGGCTTAGCAGGAAAAGCATGATACTTTCCAGAAGCAAATATAAATTTGGCTTTTTGTTCACTAGCTAAATGTCTATGGAAAAGTCTTGTCTGTATGAATACAGAAGTGTGAAATAAAAAGTACTCTAAAAATTATAAAGAACCATTCATCCAGACTCCTTATACCAGTAATGAAAATCAAGAGACAATCAAGGAATGAGGACATTTGGCCTGTGACACCTGTAGAATTCAGTGTTTGAGGATTAGTCAAAGCAACCGTGGTACTCTCCTATTTACTAAACATCATAAACTTTGGCAAGATTACTTAACCTTCTAAACATCAAGGATTTTTAAAATCTGAAAAACAGGGATTAATAGTACTTATCTCACCTTATGAAGTTGTTAGGATTAAATAAAATAATGTAAATAAATCTCTCAGCCTAGTATCTAACATATAAGTAAGTACTCAGTAAATGGGGCAATACAATGTCCCGGGAATCTTTACACACCTGAGTTTAGTTTAGTTTTCTTACCAATATCTTTTTTGTCTTGCAACCCTTGTTCAAATGCTACACTTAAAGAAATATTCTCTATGGTGAAAATACAGCAGTATTTTTGTGAATGTATCAAACTTTTAAAGAGAGCTGTACGAGAACTTAGTACCTAATCTAGCATTCACATCAAATTCAGATATCTGGCGGATTCCATTTAGTAATATAGGTTTAATAACTCCAACTAATCAGCTGCAAGGGTTATAGCAGTGTTCTGTGTAATGACCCCAAATCTCCCTATTGATACCTTTCCTGGCCGTGGAGTTCAGAACAATAGTAACCCCTAATTCAGTCTTCGAAGATAAACTATCTTGTTTCCCTCTCCCTTACCTTCTTTAACTATGAGCCCAAAAATGAAGTTTCTAGATCTGACTATCTTGATTAATTCCTTCTAGGTAAAATATCCCCAAATGGAGGGGGTCCAGATATAGTACTAAATTGATGGGATATATGAAGGAACGAATTGGCTTTTTTATTAGTGTCCTATTTCTGAAGTAAAGAATCATCACAAACTTAATGGCTTAAAACAATATAAATTTATTACCTTACAGTTTTGAGAGGAAAATTTCACTAATCGAAAATCAAGGTATCAGCAGGGTTACATTCTTTCTGCAGGCTCTAGGGGAGCCCTTTCCATCTTCTAGAGCAGCAGTTCTCAACTTGTGGTTTGAGACTCACAGGAACTGTATTAAAGGGCCACAGCATTAGGAAGGTTGAGGACCACTGTTCTAGAGGATGCCTACAATCCTTTGGCTCATGGTCTCTTATTTTATCTTCAAAGCTAGCAGCATAGCATCTCCCCCCCTCCTCTGACCTCCACTTCCACTGTTTTATTTCCTTCTTTGATCTGGCCTCCCAGTTCAAGGACTTGTGTGATTACTCTGGGCCCACCCAGATAACTCAGAATAATCAACCCTCAAGATCCTTAACATATCCCTAGTTTCTTCTGCCATGGTAAACAAACATATTCAGAGATTTTTGGAAACAGATCATGGACACCTTTGGGATAGGGAGCATTATTACTTTCTAAAAACATGTAATACTTAATTCATTAACTTACATCTGCAATCAAGTGAAACCCTCAGACTGTTTTCACAAGGAACTCTAACAAACCTAACTTTTTCATGGTGACTTTATATTGGTTTCTGACAACTGGTTTCTCTTTCTCTCTCTACGTCGCCTGGAAATCATTTTCTGCTATTTGATGTAGTAGCTATTCTAATTAGCTTGTGTACCTTCTTCCCAAATTAATTTTTTTTTTAAATCAAAAGAATAGGAACTATTTGTAGAATGACCATAACACTCCTTGGGTATTTACTACTGGTCAGCTAATATCAACGTAGCAATATTCTCATCCTGCCTGTATTTTTCTAAGCTATTCATAATGCAGTATGTCTTCGGACATAACACAACTTTACAAAAGAAAATTGTTTAGTTTGACGTGTTATAAATTGTTAGTGAATATTTTCTGGCTCTTACTACCAAACTCTAGAAATACTTAAAACTAACAGAACTAGCAAAAATAAAAGTTAACTAGCATAGAGTCTACAACTTCTAAAATACATTTTTCCTATTTTTTGAAATTACATTGTCAAGGTAATATAAGAATCAGAAGGCTACATGTGGATTCTTAGGTCATTTTTTTATCCTTAAATCCCTCAAGTGTTATTTCCTTTCTGAATCTTTCTCAATGAGATACTTACCCTTTCTTTTCCCAAAACCTTTAAACATTTTGTTTTTCTTAAATCTACTTTGTAATGGACTGTGATGATTATTTCCAGTATTCCTTCTTCTGATATTATGAACTCTAGAATGACAAAGCAATTTTCCCTTAAACTCCTGTTATTAATATTTAATTACAAAGTTTAAAGACAAAAATAGGAATGCTTTCAAAAAGAAACACAAACTCAGTAACAAGCTGGTACTCAAATTTCCCTGCTGTTAGATGCAAATATCACAACATTTAATTCTTTTTTTTTTTAATTTCTACACAAGTTATTTTATTTTATTTTTGCAGGTTTTGGCCAGGGGTGGGATTGAACCCACCACTTCCAGCATAGGGAGCCGGCACCTTATTCCTTTGAGCCACAGGCAGCACCCCACAGCATTTAATTCTAAAGTCTCTTCTCTTTCATTTGATTTAATGTATTAGTCACACTGGCTTAAATCAAATCAAGAGTTAAATCCAACGTGACTTTAATGCTTATTAGTAACATACAAATACTTTATGAAGTACAAACTACTTTTCTTAACAAGAGATAATTAGAAAATCATCTTTTCTACAAAGATGCTTTTATTAATAATAACAGCCTGAAGACAACCCTGTAAGACACTACTGCTAGAACAATTAGGTGAGGGACAGTTTACAGCCACTCTTAACCAGCATTTCATTGTATGCCTTTAATATGTTAATTTACTAAAAGTGTACTTGGGTTAATCTTACTATCAGGTAATGTAATTTAATAGGGGTGGGGGGGGAGAAGAAGGCCAATCACATATTAAACAAGTACCTTTATGTCATTCTACCTGAAAGCAGAATACTGTCTATCAGTAGCATTTATAGATAATAATGAAACTGAAAAATGTAGAGAACAACTCAATTAATAAAGGAAATCCCAACAGCTAATTAATAAACTAGAGAAAGAATGTTCAACCTTACCAAACATGGTCAAAGAAGTATAAATTTAGGGTGATCAGATTTTAAAATCTGTAAGGCGGGACAACATGGCGCGGGGGCGGAGTGGGCAGGGGACAGAGCAGGGCAGGGCCTGACAACAATTCAAACTTTGATAAGCAGTTCTCGATAATCACTTCTCAGCAATTATTTATTAGTTTAACATTATAAAATTAACAAAAATAATATAAGACTCATATTCTAGCGAAACAGCCATATGGCAGCTGAAAACCGTATATTCTCTTCTTGTTCTCTAGCCCGTTTGTGCATTCTTTCCAAAAATCGGGACTTTTTAAAAACGCCGCGGGACGCGGGACAAATTGTTGAAAAGCGGGACTGTCCCGCCAAAATCGGGACGTCTGGTCACCCTATATAAATTAAAACAAGGGAGATATAGTTCTTTAATTATCTAACTAGCATGAGCGTGGATCGGCATAATGCAACAAGGGTATCCTCCTGGTGAGACCTAATGCATGAGCTTTAATTCCAGAAAGAAATTTAAAACTATAAAACAAGAACTAAAAAATGTTCATACCTGTTGCACCATTTTTACTTTGAAAAATTTATCTAAGGCAATTAGATGTTCTCAAAAATTTCCACAATTAACTGTTCAGAAGATAGAATGTTATTAAGAAGATCTGCTAACCAAACACAAGTGGATGAGCAAAAAAGATTGAAGAAAAATACTCTAAAATGTTAATAGTGTTTTATAGGATTATTTTATTTCTTTTCATTTTCTAATTTAAATTTACCTAACTTGCATTAATTTTCAAACAAAAAATTAAAATTCATAAATTTAAAACTTTTCAAAATTACTGGCTTTTAATTTTTAAAAAGAAATGTTAAAATTTTCCTCTTAAATACCTATAGTAACTGAAACCCTTGTGGATGTAAAATCCAAATCTGGGAAATGACCCTGATTTTTGTTAACATCTGTCCATTAAAGAAGCAACCCTTTAAATATTGATATGCAAATATAATATAAATTCTTTTCATTTTCACAAACTCTTTGAAACCTAAATGTTTAACCATTTCTCCACTTGCTTAGGGGAAGGTATGAAGACAAAGACAGGTCTGGCATTGATATGAAATATTCCTAAGGTAGAGCAAATTTACAAAGCTTTTTAAAACAGAGCCAGGAAAAGACATGGTACTGTTTCCCTGCTCCTTCTGAACAAGGTCTTTATTTTGACATAAAATAGCCCCATCTATTAAGTATTTCTGCATACAATTTATGCTTCAAATTAAAAAATTCCAAACCAGACACTTTTATAACAAACAAAGTTGCATTAAATAGTCTATAATTCAAGGAGTGAGTGGCATACTTTTCCCTAAATTACTAAATTAACACCTTCTCCCACAAACTTGTCAACTCCCTGTTGCAGAATTTAAAGAAATGTTCTATAAAAAAATACATGTTAAATGCAAAACTCACATTTAATAATAAATATGAAACAGTGTTTAGGTTAAGTAGGTTAAATTTCTCTATGCATTATGGAAATAGAATATCGTAATGTAGCAAATAGCAGTTTAAACTTCATCTGCATTATTTCTCACTCTTTAATTGTATCACCAAACTCTAATTCTGTGTCCATTTATGGGTGGTGGAACCAATTTTCTAAATAGTTAATTTCTGATGGCTTACCCTTAATTTATTCATTTTATACTCCCTCCCCTACAATTTCCAAACTTTTCACTTTCAGAATCAACATGGATTTCCCTCACCAGAGTTTTTAACCAATCCAGTTAGTTCCAGCTTATCACAACAGGTCATTTTTCCATTCCTTACTTCCATTTTGGTTCATGAACTGCAATCAGTCCATGACTCCTTCCTTTTCATTTCCTCAAGAAATAGGCCAGAAGATGATTTTAGAAAATGTGAAGCACATTTTATCCATGCCATTGCTCTACTTTACTAAAGCAGGTACACAGGTACCATTTTTTAAAGATCATTTTCACCATGCCTCACTAGTGAACTTTGTGTCCCCTCAACATTGGCTATGAAATGTATTTGTGAATTAAATATTTCCTCCTATACCTCAGTAAAAGAAATAAATGGTTCCAGGATGTAATTTGGAAAAAAAATTAAAAATGTTAACATTTATAAAATCCTTAATAAACTATTTTAACTGAGTGTAAATTAATAAAAAAACAAACACATTAATGCACACGTCAAGTTTTAAATGTTGACTATATCTACTGCCGAGGTCCTCAAACTTTTTAAACAGGGGGCCAATTCACTGTCCCTCAGACCATTGGCAGGCCGGACTGTGGGCCTCAGGATGAGTCGGCTGCTAAGCAGGACAGGCAGTGGTGGCAAAAACACCTGGCGGGCCGGATAAATGTCCAAGGCAGGCTGCATGTGGCCTGCAGGCTGTAGTTTGAGGACGCCTGATCTACTGCCTTAAAAATTTAACCAAATTTCAAAATTTCATCATTCTTGGCCGGGCACAGTGGCTCACGCCTGGAATCCCAGCACATTGGGAGGCTAAAGCAGATGGATTGCTTGAGCTCATAAGTACAAGACCAGCCTGAGCAAGAGTGAGACCCCATCTCTAAAAATGGCTAGGTGCTATGGTAGGCACCTGCAGTCTCAGCTTCTAGGGAGGCTGAGGCAAAAGAATCACTTGAGCCCAAGAGTTTGAGGTTGCTGTGAACTATGACACCATGGCACTCTACTGAGGGCAACAAAGTAAGACTGTCTCAAAAATAAAACAACAACAACAACAATAACAACAAAAAGCCAAAAGATAAAGATTAGCTGCTCCTAACTTAAGCTTCTAATTCTTAACTCCACTCCTGGGTTGCACTGGTTTTCTTGCTAACTTTACTATTAATCTGGTACAGTGTAGTTTATTAGAAACAGGTTTCCATATATTTATCTATGTCTTCAAAAGCATCAATAAAAAGCTCAAACTATACAATAATGAAATGTAATCAAAAGAAAATGCAAATATTGAATAGGATAAAAGGGATCAGGGCATAATAAATTATAATACCATTTGTGAAATGCCTTGTGGTTTTCAAAATCACAACACTACCTTTGTTAATTATACTTATTAACCAGAAATTTAGCCATGTCTCTCCTACTGTAAGTTCTCAACAGATCCCAATAAAGCCTATCCTAATAAAAATTCAACTATTACCTATCTCCATCATTTGTGTAGTATGACAGAAATATAACTTTAATCGACCAACATTACCAAAAATTTGAACTGTTAATAGGCAAGCTGCTTATTCTATATACCCGATAATGATGTAGTTTTTAGTATATTGCTAATGTTGTGTGCAGTTAGTTTGCAGTGTGCTTTAAAAAAAAGAACTTGGCATATTGTCTCAACAAATATTATGATACTAAAGGCTCATCATTTATGAAAGTAACAGTTTTTTTTTACTACATTATCAAAATGACATTTTAATGCATGCGGATATCCACAGAAGTTACCAAGAATGCTGAAGTAAATTATATGCGCTTATGCTCCATGGCAGAGAACCTACAATCTGTATTAGGTCAAGAAATATGAAATGTCTGATTTTGAATTAAAAGTTTGGTCTATATTTCACATAAGAGGAGGTACAGGCTCAGAGCCCATAGCACAGTGGTTTGGTATCAGCCATATACACCTAGGCTGGTGTGTTTGAACCCAGCCCAGGCCAACTAATAACAATGACAACTGCAATTAAAAAAAAAAAAAAATAGCCAGGCATTACAGCAGGCACCTGTAGGCCCAGCTACTTGGGAGGCTGATGCAAGAGAATCACTTAAGCTCAAGAGTTTTAAGTTGCTGTGAGCTGTGACACCACAGCACTCTACCAACAGCGACATAGTGAGACTGTCTCAAAAAAAAAAAACCAGTACAATTAATTAAAGTATGCACCTTATCTAATGACACAGTTTTGCTACCTTAAGGGTAGCTTATTAATCCACCAGTAAAGAAGCCTGGGGAGTGAGTGGCAATGAAATTGGGAAAAGCATTCTCCATGGCTTGTTGAGAACTGAGTATTTTTACTTGTTAGAAGAGATAGTTGGCACAAGGTCTAGTGAATATGGTGGATGAGAGTTTCCAAGTCTAGCTTCTGTAGCTTGAGCGTTCTGCAACATGTAGTAGAGTGCTGTCTTGCAAGAGGACTGGCCTGTTTCTATTGCCCAATCTTGGCTGCTTCATCTCAAGCATCCTCATCATTTTATCCAATTAGTTGCAGTGGACATCCACTGGAATAGACTGACCAGGTTTCATCTGTAGTGGACAATATCAGCACTAGACCACACTAAACGAACACAATTAGCTTTACTGATGCATTCACTATATCATCTTTATCCAACCACTATACCAAACACTTGCAATTGTCCAAAAAAACCCTTCACTTTTCATCATAATAACAATATAGTGTAAATGGTTTGCCTTTAGGTCAGGCGTCCTCAAACTATGGCCCACCTAAGACATTTATCCGGCACGCTGGGTGTTTTTGCTGCCACTGCCTGTCCTGCTTAGTAGCCGACTCATCCGGGGCCCGCAGTCCGGCCCTTCAACGGTCTGAGGGACAGTGAACTGGCTCCCTGTTTAAAAGAGTCTGAGGACCCCTGCTTTAGGTTGTGACAGCAAAGAGAGAACTGTTTGAAATGACTGCTCTTCTGATGCTCGTTTAATTCACACAGAACCCATCTATCCATCTTCTTTACCTTGCTGATTTGTTTCAAAGGGTCCAATGTTGTTGGAATAGTAACAACAAACCTTGCTGTTAATTCACGAATAGGTTGAGAAAGATTTGCTTCCACTATAGCTTTCAGCTTATCATTATCCACCTCGGTGTCAGGTGGCCCAAATGGCTCACTGTCAAGTATAAAATGACCAGTACTTAACTTCCCAAACCACAGATGTACTGTGCATTCATTAGCCACATCCTTCCAAACACTGTTGGTTTTTGAGCTATCTGTGCTACATTGGTTCTGTGATGGAACTCATATTTGAAAATAACCCTAATTTTTGACTTTTCCAGGATTTCATAAAAATTGCTCTAAAAAAATCTGAAAGAGCTGGGTGGCGCCTATGGCTCAAAGGAATAGGGCGCTGGCCCCATATACTGGAGGTGGTGGGTTCAAATGAAGCCCCAGCCAAAAACTGCAAAAAATAAAAATAAAAAAAAATTGAAAGATAATCACAAGCCAAAACACGTGTTTGAAAGACTGAGGAAGTACCTTCACAATAAAAATAAACAAGCAGCATCAAAGTGAAATGTCAGAGACATCAACTGCCAAACTTAGTTTATAAGGAAATCAGATACTTCATACTTAATAACCTACTATCTAGTAAAACAAAAAAGGATTACCATTTTGTAAACTTTCTATAATCATGTAGTTTTAACCTTAGTTGTTTTACAAGATTTATAAACCAACTTTTCCATTATTTTACTTTTTCTCTGAATCAATTCCTTACCATGTGTTCATGTCATTTTTCTTTTCTGCAACCACATACTAGACAAAACAATAGGCTAGGTTAGTGAATGTCTTCCGCTGGAGCATCAGTGATAAATGCTGCTACAGAAAGCTCTGAAGAATCAACTTAAGGGCCCCACCCTGTGGCTCATGCCTATAATCCTAGCACTCTGGGAGGTCGAGGTGGGTGGATTGCTTGAGCTCATGAGTTGGAGACCAGCCTGAGCAAAAGTTAGACCCCCCCATTTACTAAAAATAGAAAAACTGAGGCAAGAGGATCTCCTAAACCCCCGAGTTAGAGGTTGCTATGAGCTATGATGCCATGGCACTCTACCCAGGGGGACAGTTGAGACTTTGTCTCAAAAAAAAAAAACAAAACAAAACAAAACAAACACAACTTTAGTCTGCTCACTATTTAAGGCAGACCTCCTCTGCTGCTGGAGATTAAGATTTCAGTTTATCATTACCCACCTTGGTCTCAGGTTGCCCACGTGGGCAAAAGAAAGAAAACTGCATATAACTTTCAACATCTGAAAACTCTTGGGATAACAGTACAACACGGTCAAATTTGGCAAAGGAAACCTCCAATTTTACCTCAATCACTGAGCTGGTCTTCTCTATCTCTTCCACACAGTAAAGAACTCTGAATCTTTTGTCTATTTATTTAGCTAGGCCACTCACAGAAGAAATGATCAAAAACTCAAGCTTTTAAATAGTTAAAAAAATAATTAACAAAGCATCATTATCAAACGAGCTAAATTCTAGATGGCAATCATGCCTAATAATGCACAGGTAAAATATACAAGAATCACACACAAACAGTTAAAAGTGAAAATAAGAGCAGCAAGCTTCCTGCTGAGATATGGAACTCAACTCTTCCTTCAGGATAACATGGTGGGTCAAGACTGACAGCCCAACTAGGTAAGTGTGGAAACATCAATTTGTATAGTTAAGTATTCATAAAGTTTAATTTATATCCAACTTTAAAGACAACAATGAGTATTTAACAACTCCTATTTTCTTCCTGCACCACAAAATAATACATGCATACCCCACCTCAGCGCTGCAGTTCTCAAAAGCTAATCCAAGGATCCTGGGCAGGGGTTGTCTCTGAGATCACAACTGTTTTCACATTAATACTAAGACATTTCTTACCTTTTCGTTTATTTTCTCGCAGCAGTGTTTTCCAGAGGCTACCTGATGTGTGTTATTGCAAAAAACTGAATGAAAAAGTAGATATGAGGATCCAGGTTTTATTAAACCAAAGTTTAAATGAGATTTCCAAAAATATCAAACAATGCCACTCTTCCTGCTATTTTTTTGTTTTAGAAAAATTATTTCATTAAAAATTTGTTAACACGTAATGATGAGTTTGTGATTATTAATACTTACATTTCTTAGTTTAATTCTAAGATGGTAAATATCAATAGATATAACATGGATACAAAAGCTGTGTGTTCCTTAACATTTAAGGATTTTAAACAAAAATCAAAAAGTTTGATAACAGTTATCTTAGGGAAACTCTTATACAAGTATACAAAAAGACATGTTTTAGAAAATTCCTTGAGGTCTTCTCAGCAAAAATTAACTAAATCTTAACTACATACAATATTAATGTTTAAGAAAAAAAGAAAAAAATACCCAAGGAATATGTGCAATATACCACCCACACATATTATACACAGAATATCATGTTTCTGGGCCACAGAAACTAGTACTAAATTCAATATTTGATTGCCTCTGCTGGGAGACGCGACTGGAGTAGAGATGAAAGGATAGCTTTATTCCCTCTGCACCATTCTGTACCTCAATTATGTCTTAAAATTATACATGCTGAAAATGGGGGAGGGGCAAGATAATCTTCTTTTGAATTCAGGGAAGATGGGCTGAAAAAATATACTCCGTAATCTTTATTTATTCCACAAACTTTACCAAACACCAAACTCTTCACATTAAGAAGTGTATAAGCAATGCAGCAGAACACAATTAAGTATTGGTCATAACTGATCAGAGTCTTTTTCATTCATCTTTTCATCTTTCACAACACTTAGGAATCTTGCTATATTGGGTGGCGCCTGGGGCTCAGTGAGTAGGGCACCAGCCCCATATACCAAGGGTGGCCAGTTCGAACTAGCCCCAGCCAAACTGCTATAAAAAATAGCTGGGCATTGTGGCGGGCGCCTGTAGTCCCAGCTACTCAGGAGGCTGAGGCAAAAGAATCACCTAAGCCCAGGAGGTGGAGGTTGCTGTAAGCTGTGACACCACATCACTCCACCGAGGGCAATAAAGTAAGACTCTGTGTCTACCAAAAAAAAAAAAAAAAAAAATTAAAAAGAATTTTGCTATACCTTTTTGGAAAGAAGTTTGGAGAATTCTCAAGGAACTAAAAGTTCCTGCAATTCCTGTACTAGGTATCTACCTAGAAGATCAAAAATCATTTTACAACAAAGACGTTTGCACCAGAATGTTTATTGCAGACCAAGTCACAATTGCCAAGTCATAAGCAGCCCAAATCATGGCCCATCAAACCATGAATAGATTAACAGATTGTGGAACACTATGGAGCCATAGTGGAACACTATGCAGCCATAAAAAAGGATGGAGACTTTACGGCTTTTATGTTTACCTGGCTGGAGATGAAACACATTCTTTTTAGTGAAGTATCTCAAGAATGGGGGGGAAAGTATCCAATGTACTCCATACTATTATGAAACCAATATATCATCATATACACATCCATATGAATGATAAAACACAACTACAGTACAGAAAGGAGGGGAGATGAGGGAGAGGGGAAAGGAGGAGGAGGGAGGAGGAAGGATATTTGGTGGGACCTCACCTATTGTGCATAATGCAATGGTACTTTTCAAAACTACTAAGAATATAGTATTCTTGTCTTACCACAACAAGTAAGTGAGATGATGGTTATGTTAATCAGTCTGATTTAAGCATTCCACCTTGTATATCAAATCTGCATATTGTACCTCATAACTGTACACAGTTATGACTTAATAAAAAAAAAAGGATTTAGCCATAAAAGTTTTCCAAATATGCTGGTTAAAAGTATGTCGCCAATAATACCACCTTTCTTATCTTCCTTTCCTACTACTGGGTGTCCCAAAACTTGCAATATATAGGGAAAATGGGAAATTGTACTTTTAATTCCAAAATGTTTCTTACAAGATTTTACAAAGAGGTGGCCAACATGTGAATAATTATTTTGTAAGGAATATTTTGGAAATAAAAGTATATTTAGCTATAATTTGTTTTCCTCTATGTATGGTGGCTTTTGGGACATGCTATATATCAAAGACAGACTTTCTTTACCTGTGCTCTTTTTTTTTTCCTTCTTCAGTTTTTGGCCGGGGCTGAGTTTGAACCCCTGCCACCTTTGGTATATGGAGCCGGTGCCCTGCTTCTTGAGCTAAGAGACACCGCCCCTCTTAACCTGTGTTTTTGATCTGTCCCTTTCCTGTTACCACAATTTTGCTCCAAGTTAACCATCCCCTCTTGCTGTTTTGGGTGTGTTTTCTCCACTCCCTTCCTCAAAAACTCATAGGCTTCTACTCTTACCAGACAGACACCAAGGACTGAATACTAAGGGGAAAACCTCATATATACTATACACATGTAGGACTAGCCTAGCACCAATGACTACTTCATTGTTAAATTGCTCTTCCATGTCTTCACCCTGGAAACAACTTTTCCTTCTTATCCCTCAAAACCAAATTTCTAAGGACTACTCTACATTTGCTACCTCTTATTTCCTCATCTCCCATCACCCTAAACTTTGAACATTTGAACTTTAAATGTTATTACCCTAAAACATTTCAGTGTCCAAGTCTTTAACCCATGATCACTCTCCTGATAGTACACAAAACATTATCTTTAGGCAGCAATTAAACTGAAGCAATCTACATTCAAATCTTAGCTCTGCCATTAGCTAGTAATAATATGCCCTTGGACAAATTATTTTTAATTTCTTAGAAAATCAAGTTTCCTCATCCGAAAGTGACTCCTAGACATCTCCCTTTATCTCTTGGTTGCTTCCAAGAATCCTACATACCCACCACCTGCCAAAAGTTTCCACCTGACTATTCCACACTTCACTCAAACTCAACCTGTTCAAAAATCAAACACATTTTCTTCTCTGCTAAATATGCTTTTGATGACTTGTGGTAATGGTACCACCACTCTCTCAGCACTTTGAATGCAGAAACAAAAGGCACTTACAAACCTATCAGATGCAAAGGTCCATGAATTCCTTTGGCCCACATCTTATCCCTCCTTTCCATTCCCACTACAGACTTGCTAAGTTCAGGTTTTACTCAACCTTTCCTATCAAGTCTCTGTATCCTATAACACATACTACAAATCAGACAGTTTTTCTTATACTTCCACTGCTTAAAACCTTTTATGTTTACCTGCAGTCTAAAAATGAAATGCAAACACTACAGACACAAAACTTTTCAGACCCCAAACTACTTTCTAGTAGTCTCCAGAGACAAGTTACTGTCCTATTCCCTAAGTACTGTTGCCTTTTGATACTGTTTCCTATACTTGAAATCCTAAAACTGATACCTTCTCTTCCCATGTCTTCACTTATTCTTCCTGGCCATCCTACACTACAATATAAGGGTCCCACAGGAACCCTGTTCTAACATATATTAAGGCTACTAGTAACAGTCTTATGTCCTCTATTACACTATTATGTGATAGTTCTAAGTCTTGTATCATCTATTAGACTAGACTCCTAGGTGATAGAGACCCTTAGTCCTACAGCATTTAGCACACAGCTGTGCAGACACTCGAAAGTTTGTTAAATGAAGGTTAGATAGGGAAGAATGGAGATTATAAAGAACTAATCAATAACATTTCATTAAAGGGGAGAAATAGTTTGAGAAGCACTACAAAACAAGAAGGCATGGATGAATTTTAAAGTCAGATTCATTTATCCAAAAGAAAGTATGAATTTTGCAGAAGTTGGTATTAGCAACATATACACAATATAAATGCAATCTGCAGTACATAAAGACTAGTAATAGAATTGAAATTTATTTAAAAAGGAAAATGAACAATGATTAAGACAATACTCATTTTGCACATTTAAAAAAGTCAAAACACCTCCCCTCTTTTTCAAAGAGTCAGTATCTTTCCTAATTTTGTTTTCAAAGTAAGGATTACTGATGGCACTTTTCAGAATTAGTAGAAGACACTTTGCTTAATAATGTTCTTGATGTCAACTTCCAATACTTCTGATCTTACAAACACTAAAAATACACTTTGATTTAAAACATTAAAATAGTTTTTCTCTTGGGTGGAGAATGTGCTTGAAATCTTTTAACAATTGTACCATTTGTATTAGTTCTCATTCATTCAACACGTATTTGCTATGGATCTGCTTTGGTGGAGGGGAAGAGGGAAGAACAGAAACTCTCTACACTGATGGAGCCAATATCCCAGTGAATTTTACCTTCAGAAAACAAAGTTAACTCCTAACTCTGAATTACTGGAAGCATTATTGCAAATTCTCTGGTGAATGAAAATTAGAAAATACTGTTATTTTGAAAGTAATCACTACTGACTTGTTACAAGACATTGTCCAATACCACGTGCAAGGCAATTAAGCCATTTTATGTATCCATCAGCTGAAGAAAAATCATTTTTAGGATAACCTGTACAGCAATAAATGGTCTCAAGTTCCGTGTTGGAGGTTCCCTTATTATGGCACTGCGAATCAAAAGTTATTGCATGGTAATTCTGTTACACGTAAAACTACAAAATCTCATTTTAAGATGAAGCAAGTTTTTAACGCCGCATGAACACCTCTCTAACTACAACTGATTCTTTCTATGTTGGTCCATCTCCCGTATTTGGAAAAGAAGATAATGCAACTCAACCCACGACTACATTTCTCATTCTGTAATTGCATTTTAAAATCTCAATGGTCAAGTCCCCTCCTCACAAATCTAATAGCATATATTCTACACTGCAAAAGCAGCACCTGGAATGAGCAGAGATACAACCAGAGAGCTTTAGGAGCAGCTTTGTTCCCAGTTTGGGAAGGTTTTTCACATGTAAATGTTTTAGAAGAAGGGAGTCGAGGATTAACTACCTCGGGAGGGGGTGTGAGGGTAGGGAAGTGGAGGACACACGGCTTTCTAGCGGACCAAGGCAAAGCAGATACTCTTCTCTCCCATTCAATGTTTTAGGTGTCACGCTGGGGGCATACAGCGGATAAGGCAGTTATGTTCACTACTCGAAATGATATGGAGTCATAACCCCATTTCTCAAGTGCGTGATACCCGGAGGAGGGGGATAAACACCCTCTCAACTCCTCCCCGACTCGGGATCAGAGTCCAGACGTCCACGCACCGAGGCCTGAGCAACAGGAGAACCGAAGCCACCGCTCCGCCTGCCCCATAGCCGGCAGATGCTCCCGCTCCCCCGCCCCCAACCCTACACGCCCGCCCGCGCTTCTTTCTTAGCCCACTGCGGGCTCCCGGCACTGCGAAGCTGATAACGGGGCGAAAAGCGGAGAGCTAGAGTGCTAGGACTCCAAAAGGGGCGAAGTTACAAGGACCTGAGCCAACGCGGGCTGGGGGAGGCCACAAGGGGGCGAGGGGGACAGCCTAAGGTCGCCACCCAGGGGTGGGCGGTGGGGGAGGGGTGTGGGTCAGTTCCCGTGGTCGCTGCGACCTCTCCCGGGCTACAGGCCGCTCCGCACAGGCCCCGCCAGCCCGGAACCGGGGCAGGAAGCGTCCCCACCCCGACCAAAGCTTTAAACCTCCGGCGGCGGGAGAAACGGGCGCCGGCTCTCGGAGTAGGCCCGGCACCCCCTTGCCCCGAGCACCCCTCACCTCCTGGTTGAAGGCGTTGACGGCGTCCATGTTCGCGCTGCGGCGGCGGCGGCGGCACCGGGCCCGCTGGTCACATAGACCTCGCGCCGCGGCGGAGCGGGGCCGGGAAACCGACTAGGCCTGGCAGAGGGGGTAGGCGACGAGAAGCGGAGCCTGAGGCTGGACGGGAAGAGGCTGCGGCCGACGCGGCGAGGCAGAGGCGGACGGGTGGCGGGCCCCTTCTCAGTCCCGTTTGCAGGGTGAGGAAAAAGAGGCGGCGGCGGCGCTGGGCTCCAACATGTCCGTTTGGTGGTGGCGGCTGCGCTCTGAGTCTCGCTGACACGGCCCCCAGCGCCCTCACGCACTAGCCCACACTGGCCCGGCCGGCGAGCGGGCGGGCCTCTCTCTCCCTCTCGCCAGCGGGATGGCGGCAGCGGCCCGACTCCACGCCGCGCGGGGCACCCTGGGACAGCTCGGGCCTCCCGGCGCTTCCTGTGCCCGGCTCCCGCCCCGCCCCGCCCGCGCTGGTCCCGCCCCGCCCCGCCCCGTGCGCTGCGCGCCCTGCTGCCGGCGCGTGATGACGGGATGTCGGGCGGCTTCCCGCCGGTGGTGGCTGCCGCGGGCTCAGGGAATTGTCCGGCGCAGAGGCCGGGCCGGGTGAAGAATGTCGCGGAGCGCGGGTTTCCAAGGCCGCCAGGGTGGCCCGGACTCGTGTGCTCCCTCGCCCGACGCGACGCTCCTCGGGTGCGTTTCTGTTTTCGGTTCTGCCCGAGTAGGCCCTACAGCTGGCCAGGGCCAGCGGGCAGGCACTGAGCCCTCGTTCTCGGCTGCCTCGAACAAAGGGCACAGGACTTAACCTCAGCCCTCTGGGCGTGCATTTGAAAAAAGCCTCTGCCGCTGCAACCGTGTGTCTGCTCCAATTGTGCGGGTTGATTCTGCGCGAGCTAAAACACCTAGGAGGACGTGTAGGCGCTGGAAATCCACTTGCGCCTTGTGCCATGGGAGGTGGGGATTCGCCAAACTTTTACGTTGATTGCCCGAACAGAGTTGTTTCTTTTTTGCTAATCACTTTCTGGGGAAACTTACTGTCTGCCTGGTGTTGGGCACATAGAAATAAAAAAGTTGTTCTGTTTGCAGACACCTCGGTTTGTGGGGAGGATGGCAAGTAAGCAGATAATTATCAAAGTATGCTAAGTGTTAGGGTAGAGGTCCAAGGAAACAAAGAAACTCATCGGAGTAGAAGTCCAGGAAGGTTTCCTAGGGGAAGTGGCACCGGTGCTACATCGTGCTACATCGTGCTACATCGTGGAGAAGTAGTAGGGGAGGAGAGGCCTACTGACCTTGTTAAGTACTTCATCACCTCCCCCCTAAAAGGAGGACCAGCCAAGGAATAAGGTGGAATGAGAGAGAGACTGAGCCAAGTCCTGAAGAACCTTTGTCCTTTCAAAGAATTTGGAATTTTGTCCCCAAGACAGTGGGAAGCCATGGAAAGATTGCAAGAAGAGGGTGGAGTCATACAGTGTGCTCTTAGTAAGAGTAGGATCACAGAAAGAATGGCCTTAGTACCTAGGGATGATGAGAGCTGAAGGTGATGGCAGTGGAGGAGAGACACAGGTGGATAGTTAGGAAGTGGAATACACAGGCAGCAACAGAATGACTGAGTTTGAGAAAGGCTTCATGAAGGATGCTCAGGGTCTGGCTTGATGCATAGCACGGGTGGTGGGTTTATGAGGAAGGAGTGGGTTTGAAGGGAGACAGAATGATACACTATCTAACACTTGTAGATAGTGTATCTACCATGTGGCAGGGTCTACCTAACATGTTATTAGTCTGTGCCATTTCATTTAATAACAGGCTTTTGTGTGAGGTGGCTATTAACAATGCCATTATTTTACAGTTAAAGGAGTGAGCTAACTAATGTGCCCAAGGTCACACGGCTGAATGATTTCCTTCTGGGGCCTGTGGAGTTTCAGCTGCCCCTGGGACAAATAAGTGAAGATGTCTAGGAGGCAGTTGGGTAAACACATGTGGAGTCAGGAGAGACGGCTGAGAGGAGCTAGAGGTCTGGGAGTCATTAGTACACAGCTAGTGGTGGAAGGAGCTGAGATAGCCAGGGAAAGAGACCAGGAATGCAGGTATGTTGAGGAAAAGAAAAGGTGAAGGAAAAAGGTCTAGAGAAGTGGCCAGTTCTGTCTATTGCTGAATAAAACTAGAAGTCCAGCAAGATAAGAATTGGAAAGTGCCTGGTGGATTTAGCATCAGTGGCTGGAATGGAGAGGGCAGAAGGCAGACAGATGTGCATGGGAGAGGGTGAGACAGGCAGGAGAAATTTTACAGAACTTTGTCCATGAAACCAAGTTGGGAGAATGCCAGAAAAAACCTGCAGGAGAACGGAGAGTGTTTGCTTGTTTCTTTTAAGATGAGCGAAAAGCACTTTTAATTATTTGTTGAAGGAACAGATTCCACATTTTAATTTTGGGATCAAAATTAAATGATCTACTTCATCGTCACTTCATCTTACTACCTTTCCATCTCTCAGCAGAACTACCAATATATTTTCCAAATCCATTTTTCTTCTCTGAGAGCTGCTATCCACAGGGCCACCAAGATTACATTAGAAAGTTCACTTAGTAGACACGTTGGCATTTCTAGATAGCCATTGTCTACTGAATATTGCTCAAGATCTTCATACCACGTTTCCAGCCTACTGCCACTGCACAACCCAAGTTTTGTCATTTCTTTTACACATCTGAGAATTGACAGGCCTGGGCCTTTGTTCTTATGGAAAAGCCTTTGCTTCTCCATGTAGGTGGGCCCATTTAGCATCTCATTGATGTTTGGAAGTTGCTTCCTTTAATTCATTATGTTTTCAATATGTACTTTGTGCCAGGCATTGTGCTGAAAGCTTCTCACTCTCATCCTAGGCAATCTTAACATCTTGGGGGGGGGGGGGGGGGGGGGGGGGGGGGGGGGGGGGGGGGGGGGGGGGGGGGGGGGGGGGGGGGGGGGGGGGGGGGGGGGGGGGGGGGGGGGGGGGGGGGGGGG
>CAUYTI010022184.1:0-11637 GCA_963575145.1 Galago senegalensis
TGAATTGGTACGCTTAAGCAGGCATGCCATTTAAATGAAAGGCAATTAACCTTGAATGTTGATCACCAGATTAAAGAATTCTGGTGCCTCTTTTTACCTTTAGTTTACAGAAAGTATTTAGACTCTATAAACACTAAACATAAGAGGCTTATTCACAGTAGTTAAAATAGCCCCTGCCCCTAACCTAAGATAACAAAAAATGTAACCATTAGCTTCCTTGCTGCTTTCCCTCATTTCGTGCTTGTTTTGGCTGCTAAATTGAATTTCTTACTACTTAAAATGTTATAAAGTGAGGATGCTTTGTATTGCTACCAGTCTAATTGTGGTCCAATCTTCATCAAGATCTATAAGCCTCTAATTAGTAATTCCATATTTGGCACGTCTGACTTGTGCTATCATTTGAGGATTCTACTGTATATAAGGTTCACCTAACATTGACATTAATTAACCACAGGTATATTTCAACTACTTGTTGTTTCCTATATTTACCAGACTGCTTTAAGTTCTCTTAAGTTTTAGATTTTCAAAGACCCATCTTCAATATTGCACCTCATTTTGGTAAATCTCCTTTACCCATGTGCAAGTCCCTGCACTCCAGCCAGCACAGGCATGGTAATAAGCTAATTGGCTAAATGTTAGCATCATTGGGCTTATTGAATGTTAGGAGATCTTTATGGGAAAAGCACCAACTGTATTCCTCAGTTTTTTCAAAAGTTTGTCTCTCTCTTTTTCTTTTCTTTTCTTTTCTTTTTTTTTTTTTTGAGACAGAGCCTCAAGCTGTCTCCCTGGGTAGAGTGCTGTGGCATCATAGCTCACAGCAACCTCCAACTCCTGGGCTCAAGCGAGTCTCCTACCTCCACCTCCCAAGTAGCTGAGATTACAGTCACCCGCCACAATGCCTCTTGTTTTTTGGTTGCAGCTGTCGTTGTTTGGCAGGCCCAGGCTGGATTTGAACCCGCCAGCTCAGGTGTATGTGGCTGGCACCTTAGCTGTTTGAGCCACAGGCGCCAAGCCTGTCTGTTTCTTTTTAAAGAAAGTATTTGTTTTTTTGGCTGGGCGTGGTGGATCACACCTGTAATCCTAGCACTCTAAGAGGCCGAGGTGGGTAGACTACCGGAGTTCAGGACATTAAGACCAGCCTGAGCAAGAGCAAGACCCCATCTCTACTACAGTAGAAAAACTAGCCAGGTGTGGTTTTTGTAGCCTATGGTCCCAGCAGGAGGTTGCTCAACCCAAGAGTTTGAGGTTGCTATGAGCTATGACAGCACAGCGCACTACCCAAGGTGATAGAGTGAGACTCTGGCAACCAAAGAAAAAATATATTCATTTTTAAGAGATAGGGTCTCACTATGTTTTTAAGGTTGGAGTACACTGGTGTGATCATAGCTCACTATAGCCTTAAACTCCTGGCCTCAAGTGATCCTCCTTCCTTAGTCTACCAAGTAGCTAGGGCTACAAATGTATGCCACCTTGGCTTTTTTTTTCCTCCATTTTTTTTTTTTTTTAAATAGGTATGAGGTTTTGCTATGTTGCTCAGGCTGGTCTCAAACTCTTGGCCTGGAATGATATTACTATCTTGGCCTCTAAAAGCATAGGATTATAGGCATGAGCCACTGTACCTCTTGCCACATTTTGATCTTAATGATAGTGATTCTACTGTATAGAAGGTAGAAAAGACAGTAAAAAAACTCTGTTGGCTCTCTCAACAAGTTGGACTTTCACTGACAAGGTCTTGCTGCTACCCAGGCTGGTCTCGAATTCCTGGCCTCAAGTGATCCTTTACTTCTGCCTCCTATAATCCCAAAGTTCTAGGTTTATAGGAGTGAGTTACTGTGCCCCCACATAAATTGCTTTTTATTCCAAAACAATACTATGTGGTATAGGTAGTATTGCTCAAGTTAATAATGATGAGTACTGGATTCAAACCTAGTTCTATAGCCAGACGTGGTGCCTCAAGCTTATAATCCTAGCCCTCTGGGCTGTGGTGGGTGGATCACCTGGGCTCAGGAGTTCAAGTTATGATGCCATGGTACTCTAACCAGGGAAACAGAGTGAGATGCCTTCTCCCCCAAAACAAAACAAACCACCCATATCTGCCTGGAAACAATGTTTATCCCTTCTTTTGAGCTGTCTCTTACCAGAAATTTCCTGGTCACTTTAAAGTTAGGAAAGCAGCAGGCTTTTTTTTTTTTTTTTTTTAAGACCGTCTCAAGCTGTTGTCCTAGGTAGAGTACTATGGCATCACAGCTCACAGCAACCTCAGACTCTTGGGCTTAAGCAATTCTCTTGCCTCAGCCTCCCAAGTAGCTGGGACCACAGGCGCTAGCCACAACACCCAGCTATGTTTTTGTTGCAGTTATAATTGTTTTAGCTGGCCTGGGCCAGGTTTAAATCTGCCGGCCTTGGTGTATGTGGCTGGCGCCCTACCCACTGAGCTACGGGCGCCACCCGAAAGGGGCAGGATCTTCATGTGTTATATTTTTTATGCCCTGTACCAGGTTCTGCATATGTAGATGGTGCAATTTTCCATATTTTATAAATGAAAGAAAGGAGAGAAAAAGGGTTAAGTAATTTGCCCTAATTACATTCACATAGCCAGTAAGGAGAAGACTGAGTACCCAGGCAGTCTGGCTCTAAGTCCCTGCCTCTTTTTGTGTATTATTATTTCTCTTCATGTAGCAGCACCAGTCTGCAGAAATCTCACAAATGATTTTCTCTTTGCTTTACTCCACCTCTTAATTTTTTGCCACCTCTTAGGTTGTCTATGTCTCCCTAGTCTTATGTTAGACAAGGCTTGGCTACACTCAGACGTGGAGTCTGGTAGCATTTCACTGTGAAAATTGGTACCTTTTCTTTGCCTTTAATAGTCATTCTTTTGGTTCACACCATTCTGTACCCATTTTGTTTTGGGGAATACTACAAGATTGCAGAAATTGTATAAAACAGTATTTTTTTTTCTCTAAAGGATGGAATGGACATAACTAGAAAAATTCCATTATCAAAGAAGCTTAGAAAATAATTTAACAGACTCTTTTACTGATGACATCAAGGAATTGTCATTAATAGCAAGTACACATTACCAGATTGGGAAATGTTTTAAAGTAATGGCTTTCTCATTAACCTAGTTCTTTCTCCACCATTCCATGAAGGTAATGCGGATTCCTTAAGAGAAATCAATATTCTTCCGTGACAATTACAATAATTAAAAATTTTGAAGTAAAACTTCCAAGTATTTTATGGCTTGGTGCCTATAGCTCAACCGGCTAAGGCGCCTGCCACGTACACCTAAGGCGGCGGGTTCGAATCCCCAGCCCGGACCCGCCAAACCACAATGAACGGCTGCAACCAAAAAAAAAAAAAAAAGATATTTTATTCCAGGTTTTTTTTGTTGTTGTTTGTTTTTGCTGGGGCTGGGTTTGAACCTGCCACCTCTGGCATATGGAGCCAGTGCCTTACTCCTTTGAGCCACAAGCACTGCCTAAGTATTTTATTCCAAATTAGAGTTGATCTAATAGCATTTCTGGTATGAGTAGGAACAGATTCCACAAATTATGAAGAGTGTAGGATAGCACTCTTCATTTTTCCTACAAATTGGAAAGGTGAATTTTTTAAAAATCCGTTGTGGTAAATACATAGAATTACTTCAGCTCTCTTGTGTGTTTTGTTGGAGGATGGGCAGAGTTAATAAAACTACCTATGTGTTCTAAAAGTGGGGAATTAAGGCCAAATCCAGTTGGAAATTTGGACTTGAAAAGAATGGTGTGTAGGGATGAGTATACTTTAGAAGCACTGGATTACAGTCAAAGGAGAAAAGCAAGCTACTTGATAAACTGCTGTAGAAGTTTAACTCGTTTGTGACTTGTCATTAGTTCTTAGAGGACTTCTTTAGTTTGTCATAGAGGTAGGCTCATTATATCAAATTCCTGAATTGTTTGTATCAAGAAAAAGCCTGTTTTTTTTTTCATTTGAGATCATTAATTTTTTTCTTATCACTGAGAGTGTAGAGCCTTTTATTTTTTGTTTTTTCTCTTTGAGACAGAGTGTCACTGTTTCGCCCTCAGTAGGGTGCTCTGGCATCACAGCTAACAGCAACCTCAAACTCTTGAGCTTAAGTGATTCTCTTGCTTCAGCCTCCCAAGTAGCTGGGATTATAGGCGCACACCACAACGCCCAGCTTTTTTTTTTTTTTTTGAGAGTGAGAGCCTAAAGCTATAGCCCTGGGTAGAGTGCTGTGGCATCACAGCTCACACCAACCTTAAACTGTTGGGCTTAAGCTATTCTCTTGCCCCAGCCTCCCCAGTAGCTGGGACTACAGGCGCCCGACACAACGCCCAGCTATGTTTTGGTTGTAGTTGTCATTGTTTGGCGGTCCCAGGCCAGATTTGAACCTGCCAGCTCTGGTGTATGTGGCTGGTGACTTAGCTGCTTGAGCTACAGGCACCACCACAGTTGTCATTGTTTTAGCTGGCCCAGACCAGATTTGACCCCACCAGCCTTAGTGTATGTGGCGGGTGCCCTACTCACTGAGGTACAGGTGCCACCCTTGAGCCATTTATTAGGAGCCTAACCTTTAGTCATTTGACTTGTGAGTATATGTCAGCATGGCATCAGGTTTAAAAGGAATTGTTAATAAAGTACAGGAGTAAAATAAGTTGTGGTAGTGCTCACTCAAATTCTGTATGTGCTAGAGCTGGCTGGAGTCTGCGGCATGCTCATTGGTAAGAGTTAGCAAGGACTAAAAGTTAGCTTTTTTCTCCATAGCTCTCTAATGGGAAAGCTAATCTCTTGAGCATTCTTGCTGTGAATGGACTGGAATATTTTAAATTTTGGTACTTTGTCAGGCTATTAATATTATGTAATGAGTGGCTTAAAAGATACCAGAAACAATGGGCGAGGTCTCTACCTTCTGGTTGAATGGATGGGAGCTTCTAGTCAACAAGTACGAAGCAGTAGCTAATTTATCTCATTCTCAATGATCCAGGTTGACTTTCATAAGGGAAACAATCAGCCTTTTAATTGCTGAAGGTCTAACTCACAGAATATAAGGTTACACATTAAAAAAATCTAGGTTAGACTTGAAGTAGACTGTAACCACTGATTTACATTCAAGTCCGATGCTAACTGATTTATTAGCACCTGGCTTGTCATGTTTTGCAATATAGATTGACATGTTTATTGGAATATCTGTCTAGTGAGAAGATATCTTTAGTTTTATTCTCAATACCAAGGAATTTTTGCTTGTAGAAACTGAAGGCTCAGAAGAAGAAGATAAAGAAAATGACAAGGCTGAAGAAACACCAAACGATTTAGTTACTGAAAACAAGGTACGTTGTTTTTGTTCAGTACAATTGTCTGCTTTCTTATTGTAGTACTGTAGCTTGCTTGTATAGGCATGATAACTATAGATATGTCTCTTGGTTAGAGATTACGGACCCTTTTATTCATGTGTGGGATGGACAGATATATTTGATTCCAGGGAGTCCTATCTGTTATTATATGATCCCAAATTTCACAGTGAACTACCACTGACATAAGGTGATAACAGGATAAAAATGTTGTAGGGACCCATTCTCTAGGTTCTAGGGGAGAAAGTCTTAAAGTTCTGAATTGCATATCAGGTTTTGTGTGTGTGTGTGTTTGGGTTTTTCTTTTTTTGCAGTTTTTGGCTAGAGCTGGGTTTGAACCCGCCACCTCCAGCATATGGGGCCGGCACCCTACTGCTTTGAGCCACGGTGCCACTCCTGTTTGGGTTTTTCTTTTTTTTTTTTGAGACAGAGCCTCAAGCTGTCCCCCTGGGTAGAGTGCCATGGCATTATAGCTCACAGCAACCTCCAACTCCTGGGCTCAAGCGAGTCTCCTACCTCCGCCTCCCAAGTAGCTGGGACCACAGGCGCCCGCCACAACGCCCGGCTATGTTTTTGGTTGCAGCCATCATTGTTGTTTGGCGGGTCCGGGCTGGGGATTCGAACCCGCCACCTTAGGTGTACGTGGCTGGCACCTTAGCCGGTTTAGCTATAGGCGCCGAGCCACCTGTTTGGGTTTTTCTAAGCCATACTAAATTATACATTTAGATTTGCAATCTAGAAAGATGTCTTTCTTGTCTTTGTGCCTAATTTCAATGATTTGGATATATGTTAGTCTCTTCAAGAAAATGAAGAGGAGGAGATTGGAAACCTAGAGCTTGCCTGGGATATGCTGGATTTAGCAAAGATCATTTTCAAAAGGTAAAACACTTGATGCTTCTGTGCACAGTTTGGGGCCTTGGTGGTTGGAAATAGAAAGTGGCACTTAGGAAGCTGACTGAGGTCATGGGTTAGAAACCAGCCTGAGCCAGAGTGAGACCTTGTCTCTTAAAAATAGCCAGGTGTTGTGATGGGTGCCTATAGTCTCAGCTACTTGGGAAACTGAGGCAAGAGAATCACTGGAGAGTTTGCCTGTAATCCTAGCACTCTGGGAGGCCAAGGCTTGGTAGATCATTTGAGCTCAGGAGTTTTGAGACCTCGGGTGTTATGGCAAGTGCCTATAATTCCGGCTACTTGGGAGGCTGAGGCAAGAGAATCACTTGAGCCAAAGAATTTGAGGTTGCTGTGAGCTGAGGTGCAACAGCACTCTACCAAGGGTGACAAAGTAAGAGTTTGTCACAGAGAAAAAAAAAGAGGCTCAGCTCCTGTAGCTCAAGCAGCTAGAGTGCCAGCCACATGCACCAGAGCTGGTGGGTTGGAATCCAGCCCAGGTGCGCCAAAACAACAATGATGACAACTGTAACCAAAAAACAAAAATTGCTAGGCTTTGTGGAGGGCGCCTGTAGTCCCAGCTACTTGGGAGGCTGAGGCAAGAGGATCGTTTGAGCCCAAGAGTTTGAGGTTGCTGTGAGCTGTGACACCACAGCACTCTACCCGGGGTGACAGCTTCAGACTGTGGCGAAAAAAAAGAACGAAGGAAAGAAAACAGATAGGATTAGACAAGTACCATTTAGGTTTCTGATCTATTTTTCTTCTTTTAGACAAGAAACAAAAGAAGCCCAGCTTTATGCTGCACAGGCACATCTTAAACTCGGAGAAGTTAGTGTTGAATCTGGTAATTCATATTCCATTTTACATTCTCTTCTCATCACCCCACCCCCACTCCCGTTCTCTCCTGTTTGTTCTCTAATAAATTCCTTGGAATCTAGCTTGATTGATCATAAGTAAGTTGACTGGATTTAAAAAGTAAGTTTTAGGGGTTCAGTGCCTGTGGCTTAAGCGGCTAAGGCACCAGCTACACAACACCTGAGCTGGCCGGAAACAATATGACAGCTGCAACCAAAAAATAGCTGGACATTGTGGCAGGCACCTGTAGTCCCAGCTACTTGGGAGGCAGAGGCAGGAGAATCGGTTGACCACAGGAGTTGGAGGTTGCTGTGAGCTGTGATGCCATGGCACTCTTCCCAGGGGGACAGTTTGAGGCTCTGTCTCATTTAAAAAAAAAAAAAGTAAGTTTAGGTTTTCTATAATCCCTGGAACAATGAATATGCTCTTAAATGGTGCTGTATTTGGAAGTATTTCAATTAGAAGTCATTTTGACATTCTTCATAGTAGGGTGAATCTGAAATTCTGGGAGTTCTTTATAATAAATTCTGTCTATTTACTTGGCTGTTCTTTTTTTCTTCATTAGAGAATTATATCCAAGCTGTGGAAGAGTTTCAGGCTTGCCTAACCTTGCAGGAGCAGTATTTGGAAGCCCACAACCGGCTCCTTGCAGAAACCCACTACCAGCTGGGCTTGGCCTATGGGTACAACTCTCAGTATGATGAGGCTGTGGCACAGTTCAGCAAGTCTATTGAAGTTATTGAGAAGAGAATGGGTGAGTGAGCACCAGCCTCTGTTGGCGGACTCAGCAAATGACAGGTAAAAATAATGGTTCTTTCTTACAGAAACTTACTGACCACATTAGCCTGTTTTTTTTTTTTTTTTTTGCAGGAGTACTAAAGGAGCAGATGGAGGCTGAAGGATCACCTACTGAATGTAAGAAGGAAATTGAGGAACTGAAGGAACTGCTACCTGAAATTAGAGAGAAGATAGAAGATGCAAAGGAGTCCCAGCGTAGTGGGAATGTAGCTGAATTGGCTCTGAAAGCTACTCTGGTTAGTGTGGTGTCCTTTTAAAGTTTTTACAATAGCATGTTTGATACCATTAATGTTAAGTTCCATTTACTAGGAAATTTTCATTACGACTTGGTTTCCAGGGAATTAATGAAGCTCATCTAATTTTTCTTGTCAAAGAATACATTGGTTAAAAGAAAATGCTGTGAAGTGTAGGCTGTCCGAGTTTAAATTTCGTGTGTTACTATGTGTGACCTTGGGTGTTTCTCTGTGTCTTATTTGACCCATCTATAAAGTGGAGATAATACATGTACAGGTTGAATTTCCTCATCCAAAGTGGTTGGAACCAGAAGTGTTTTGGATTATGAAATTAGCATTATACCTAACATCACTAATCCAAAATTGAGCATCCCTAATCTGAAATCAGAAATGCACCAATGAGTATTTCCTTCAAGTGTTGTGTCAGCGCTTAAAAAAGTTTTGGATATTCTGATTAGGAGTGGGATGTTCAACCTATAGTGTATATGTATAAAATATTTCTGACAGTATCGGACAAATGGAAATTTCCTAACAAATATAAGCTATTTCCATTTCTGAGAATTCTGTATGGGTTAATGAGCATTAAGGAATTTTCACCCCAAATTACTTGCTTTTCCTTTTTGAGACAGTCTCACTCTGTTGCTTTAGGCTAGAGTACAGTGGTATCATCTTAGCTGAATTCAACCTCAAACTCATAGGCTCAAGTGATCCTTATGCCTCAGCCAGCCTCCCAAGTAGCTGGGCTCATAGGCACCCGCCACAATCTCCACCTAGTTTTGTTGTTTTAACTAGACACAGGGTCTCTTAGGCTGATCTCAAACTCCTGAGCTTAAGCAATCCACTGCCTCAGCCTCCCAGAGTGCTGGGATTATAGGTGTGAGCCACTGTGTGCCTTTCCTTTGCTTTTGGCTACTGGGATATTAGGGACCTTCCTACCCTGCAAGTTTGGGGGTTAGTTTAATATCTGCATTCTTCCTATGCCCTGGGTGGTGGGTATACAAGTACAGATGAAGCTGGGATCTTGATACTGACCAGAAGCTACTGGCATTTCAGGTCTTAATCAGTTGCTTGGATCATGGTAGGTACCTGTTATAAGACTTGGTGGCCTGGGGTTCTATCTTGAAACCAACTTAGGTTTGTTATCTCACACAGGTGGAGAGTTCTACTTCAGGTTTCACTCCTAGTGGAGGCTCTTCCGTCTCCATGGTGGGTATTCAGGTGTTACTTGGTCATTTGCTATTAAGGCTCAGTGTTGGTCCTGTAGCCCGTACAATGCTAAAAAGGCTTCCTTTTTGCCAGATTGCCAGTAGAAAGCCAGCAGATGGTGCTTCTTCATCAAATTGTGTGACCGATATTTCTCACCTTGTCAGGAAGAAGGTAAACGTGTTTGTTTCGTTTCCATCTTTTTCCTACACTTTTTTTTTCTAACTCCAAATAATGTATTGGGATTACCTTTTCTTTAAACCCATCTAATAGCTGGGGTGCAACGACACTTATTTTGCAAAGGCGATGAGGTTTTTGTAAGTGAAGACAGTTTTCACTTTAATGCCTCTTCTAGCAGACTCCTGGCCCATTTCAGCCTGACAAACTGCTGAGATCTATTTTAGGAAGCTAGCCGTTTTCTTTGACAGTAGTCATTCAGCAGGTCTGTTAGCACAGACTCCTGTGTTTCCCTCTGCTTACAGTGCAAGTAGATCTTTTCAAATGCAGGAAGTTAAACTTATATCTTTTATTTCATTGTCTTTTTTTTTTTAAGAGACAGTTTCACTTTATCGCCCTCAGCTAAGTGCTGTGGCATCACAGCTCACAGCAACCTCCAACTCTTGGGCCCAGGCAATTCCCTTGCCTCAGCCTCCCAAGCAGCCAGGACCACAGGTGCCTGCCACAACGCCTGGCTATTTTTTGTTGCAGTTTGGCCAGGGCCGGGTTTGAACCTGCCACCCTTGGTATATGGGGCCTACTCACTGAGCCACAGGTGCTGCCCTTTTTTTTTTTTTTAAAGAGTCTCACTCTGTTGTCCCAGGCTAGAGTACCCTGGTGTCACAGTAACCTCAAACTCCTGGGCTCCAGTGATCCTCTTCTCTCAGCTTCCCAAGTAGTTGGGTGTACAGGTGTCTGCCACTACACCAGGCTAATGTTTCTATTTTTAGTAGACATGATATCTTGTTCTTCCTCGGGCTGGTCTCAAACTCCTGAACTCAAGCAATCCACCCGCCTTGGCCTCCTAGAGTGCTAAGATTTCCTGGCCCAAAGTTATATTTTAATATTCACACCTGCTCCTTACCCCTGCCATACCCCACCGAGCTTCCAGTAGGGGGAGGCTTAATTGATATGGTGGGACAGGCTAATGTATTCCTCAGAATATACTCTGGGATCTATCCCTTGGTGTGAAGGAAGATCGACCTTTAGAACAGTGAATTCTAGTGTTCATGATCTTTTTTTGTACCATAAGGTTTAAGGAAATGTTTTGTAGTTGTCTTTTTAAAAACATTAAACACATTTGTGAAGGCTTGACAATTATATCTTTAGAGGAAACCAGAGGAAGAGAGCCCCCGGAAAGATGATGCCAAGAAAGCCAAACAAGAGCCGGAAGTGAATGGAGGCAGTGGGGATGCTGTCCCCAGTGGAAATGAAGTCTCGGAAAACATGGAAGAGGAGGTGGGCAGTTAAGAGGGGCTCAGCCTCTTGCCTCATCCCTTGTTCTGAGGAACTGGAGAAACCCAGTCCTCCTAAATGCATGCTCCCCACCTTGAGCCTGTTTGGATTGTTGAGTACAGCCCTCACAGAAACAGTAATTGTGCAGGAAACGGTTTGGTTATGGGAGTATAGGATGACTCACAACTTTAACCTATATGCCACAGGTCCCCCAAATGAACTTAAGAGAAGTTGATTGGCAAAACTATTAAGTCACTTCTGCTTGCTCCTTTCCATGTCACACGGGATTATTGGCTCTGTTAGCCCTGTTGTCACAATTCAGGAAATGGCCTTGTACTTTGTGGTCACTGCCCTCTTAGTATGGGGAGCAAAACAGTTTGGGTGGTCTGTGTTCTGTTCCTCAGACTGAGGCCTGTTTAGATATATATGACATGGAATGGCTTAAACTAGGGTCACTCATGCCCAGGCTCCATTTGTCTTCTAGGCTGAGAATCAGGCTGAAAGCCGGGCAGCAGTGGAGGGGACAATGGAGGCTGGAGCTACAGTTGAAAGCACTGCATGTTAAGAGGGGGCAGAGCCTTCCTCCCAAGGGAAGGTGTTTTTGTATATAATGTATTTTTTCACTTTTGGGGGATTCTTTTTGTATAACTTCAATAAAGATTGTAAGCAAAGGTTGAGGCTTTGATGGTTTTTTTCCTAATTTGGCTGAATCTGTGCCTTGGAGCACTCCAGGTTTTATATAGAGGCCAAATATACTTTTTTCTTTCCTTCTCTACTGGTCTGTGTTGGAAGTTCTAATCCCAATTTCTGTCTGTCTAATGTAGAAGTGATCGAGTGTGGCTATAGGACCTTTGTCTTCCAAC